>JAZKJV010010876.1:0-81227 GCA_037367405.1 Ottelia alismoides
TAAAACTCATTTTAGAATCATTTCTATGATTTCCAACAATGTCGCGCGTCCCAAAAACTTCCTTTCTAGTCTTGCTGAAATGATATTGAAATCAATATTTCAGGCCATGGGGATAATCTGAGAAGATGAAAAGGGTAACAATATTCCAAAGAAAATATTTGCACTTGCGTCGGACAATTTTTGTTTGAGAGGAGCCCACAATGGAAAAGAGGGAACCCATTTGAGAATGTGGCATGGGTTTATCGAGGATCAATTTGTCTCTTTAGGGTTTTGATCTTAATTCATAGAGATTAATCCTCTTGGGACCATCTAGCATGATTCGTGACGACTTTACAATCATTGTGCATACTATGACAAACGATGTTCTACCCAATTTATCTCAATCTTTGTTTCCCAATAACTTATAGGATTGACAAGTCATGAGGATGACTCGGTGGCAATTCTATGATACCAATTAAAGCAGCATAGCTATTATAAAGGGAGAATTTGGAGAAGAGAATTCAAGAAATGGGGTGAGAAGAAAAGGCGAATGTGTCCATCGTATGGAATTTCGAAAGCGGACTGAGCAGAGAGGTGCAAGAGGACGATAATCCTTAGAAAAGCCTTGCAACCCATTCAACAATATCTGATGGCAAGAGTGATGGGTGGTTTATATAGAAAGCTAACCTAATCAAGAAAGACGTCTTTTGATATAAAAGGCATCCTATACCCACAATCAACCTCTTGAAACAATATTTTAAAATTAATAATAAGAAGAAAACATGTCTTCCTGAAAATAATATGGGCATAATTTGGACGGCACCACATATTTTCATGTGATCAGAGAATGATATAAATAATTAATTGCAAGTGCAGATTTTCTAATCACACAAACTATAAACCATGTAATCACTCCGCAGCAAGCTCCCATACTAACGAGGTTCTAAGGCTGAACCACATGAGAAGAAAAAATATGCCCCACATAGAGCATTTTATGTCTACAAGAAAACCAAGGCATCTTTCTGTAATCAAGGATCACTGCCAACTTCATGTGGTTTTGTTTTCTGAAAACAAAATATGGTTGAACGGCCTCGTTTGATGCTGAAAAAAATTAAAACTGCTGAAAAAAATTAAAACAAGCAAGTCACATACTAGAGTTAACAATTTGCATACCTGACAATTTCCTTGGAGTTGCAGCACCAATGCGCATTGGCCTACTGGAGCAATATACACCATTCATTTCACTCATTGCTCGGGTTTTCTCATTTTCATCTCCAAACCTAACAAAACCGTAGCCTTTTGACCGACCGGTATTTGGGTCGATAACAACTCTTGCACCTTTGACAGATGAATATCTACCATTAAACGTTTCTTGCAGTAAATTATCAGAAACGTCAGAAGCCAAATCACCAACAAAAATTGAGAAATCGGACCCAACTTCTTGACGCCTTTCACCCATGCCAAATGATGCCCAATTAAGCCGAAAGCACAAGTCTGCGTGTGGCATTGGCATTCCATGTAAACTCTGCAAGGCTTTCTCAGCTGCAGTGTGGGAGTAAAACTCTACAAAGCCATAGCGCTCTGATTGACCTGTTTGTTTATTTCGAATAACTTTAATGCAGTTCACCTGAAATACAGTCAGCCAATTAAAAATAAATTAAAAAAATACGCTCAGGTCTTGCAAAAAAAAACCAACCATGTGTCTAACCCTATCCATGCACTGAAATATGTAGAACGCTTTTGATGATATCAATGACAGTAAATTGAAGTTGACAACTAAAGTGAATCAGGTAGTTCTAGTTACTGAAGTTGACAACTAAAGTGAATCAGGCAGTTCTAGTTGTTATCTGTGCAAACATGCCATCACACAACACTTAAGAAAACAGCTAATTACCAAGAGCCATTCAACCGATTTCCATGTCATTCCGCCATGGCCTCAAATTTCAGCGAAATTCCGGTCGAATTTCTGTCGAATATCGATATCCAGTCCAAATCGAAAATCGACCGAAATGACTGAAATATGGGGTCCTAGTACAAAAAATGACCGAAATGACCGAAAGTTTGATCGAAATTCCACCAAAATTCTGTTTTGGTCGACACCGAAATGGCGACCGAAACCGACATTTAGGGCCTTGCATTTCGCATCAAGTGAAAATCAAAAGGAAAATGATTGCAAGCATCTTTTCACTTTCTATTTACAAAAAAAATCTTCAAAACGCGAAAATGAAAAAAAAATATGAATACTGAGAAAATTAGGTAGGTTTTATATCTCCATCATAAAAGATAAATAAAATTTACATCAGCAGCGATATATTTCACATGCTCTACTAAATATTTCACCAAATTCGCAAATAAAGAATATACTACTTTGACAATTTCGGACTGTGGATGGAACTTTTGGTCCTGAGTATTTATATCCCTTATCCGCATCTCACCATCATAAGCCAACCATATGCGCCCTCTACTGCAGTCCTCATCTAACTCCTTTTCCTCGATCTAGCCCCGCAGTTAACGCTACATTCAAAAGGGTCTGAGGTTGAATCATATCATGATTTTTGTTGAAATGCTCTTTCAATGTATCAATCTCCAACAGAGGAAACTAAACGTTACTTATGCTGGTAAATGCAATCAGGCACGTGCCATCTCTGTTTCTACTACATGCCGTGAACATCCATTAATGCGGGAAGGGGGGCCCTCAAGATGAGGACCGTGCTGGCAAGTGGCAATTTGATAATCAACAAGAGTCCCAAAAAAATGCATGAGGAATGAATTGAGTATACTAAGGGAAGAAAAGGAGCAAGGACGAGAGAACAGACAAATAGGTGAAGATATTGAAAGAAGAGGAGAAAGGGATGACAGTGAGGAGGAGGATGCAAAACATTATTAATAACATATGAAAACTTACCATTCTTAAGCTATAATTTTTTACTTTGTTGTTTGAGATTGGAAATTGTGATAGAAGATACACTTTGACTTTAGTAATGTCCTTAACTTATTGTACCACACATAAATTGATTTCTAAAAAAATTAATTAGTGGTATTTTATATTTCAATTGAGACCAACTGTATTGTATCAACTTGCATGGCATATCCAACTTGTTTTATGCAATGTTATTACAAGCATGAGATGTTCCTAGGCGATATGAGGTCCAAAACACCTAACGCACTAGGCTCTCGACTAAGCACATGCCCAACAAAAGCAATATGTGATCAATCATATATAAATATACACGTGTGTACAACTATGTCTACGTATTTCTCTTTTTTAGTCAAAAAAAGGACACATGGGGATGTCCACACCATAAATAAATTAAAACTACAATTACGTCTTTGTATATACATTTTTTTTAAATCAAGAAAGGGGGGATCACGCAGTGGCGCCCACCCCATCATTATATTAATTAATTAATTGAAAAAAATAAGCACAGACAGAGCCATTACAAAAGCCAGGTGTTAACAAGACCCTTGGACTCGATATAGACATTCTCCCGATAGAACCGCTGCCCCAAAAAAAGAAGGGCATTTCTGCCCACCCAAATCGCCCACAATAGGGCCAAAGGACAAAACAAAGCCCTCCGCGGATGTTGCCTCGCCTCGAAGAGCGAGTTCCAAAAAGAGCCATAGCTGTTCATACAGACCCAATTGAGATCAGAATCATTCCAGAAAGGAGACGTACATTGGCACTGAAAGAAAAGATGCTCCATTGTTTCAGTCCCACTTCCGCAAAGAATGCAAGCGTTAGATACCACCTAAAATAGTCTGGCACAACGATCTCTAGTCATAATCCTCTTTCGCTTGAGAAGCCACAAGAAAATGCCTATCCTCTCAGGGAGGCCAAGGCCTCAGATAAATTTGCAATCTCTGATCAGGTCATCTGATTGAGAGGGAGGAGGCCTGCAGATCGCCCCTTATGCCTTCCTGACCGAAAAGGAGCTATCTCTCCAGACCCAATGATCCTGCCCCTCGCGGGAGGCCCCCGAATTCCTCAGAGAGTCAAGTAGAAGAAGAAACTCGTCAAATCGTTGGTCCGAGAAGTTAGCAGAGAACTGTGACACTCAGTTTCCATCACCAGCAACCCGCAACACTTGTCCCACGGTTAGCCGCCAAGGCGAAAATGCAGGGAAAGCGATGCATTTATAAAATGTGCTAAGCCTTCTCCCACAATAAGTAGGATCGGCTACATGGATTCTTGCTCAAATCCATGTTGAATAATTTGACTATTTTTTACGATGGTCGCCGACTATCTAACGCAACCCCTGCAAGAGTGGTATTTGAACCCGGGTCTTTTGTGCGGTAGACACACTATACTACCACTAGACCATTAAGTGGGTACAAAAATGTGCATATATGTATATATATGGCGGTGTCAAATTTCTCTGTGTGTATATATGCATTGTATATATGAAGAGGTGCATATACATGCATAGCTCCTAAACTGATATATAAGCGTAAATAATTTTTTAAGGGAAATGGGTGGGCACCGAAATGGTGTGCGCCCAAACTTATATATCTATAATTTCTAATATACTTAAAAGATAAAAATGCATGTGTAAATATATGTGGGTATCAATACATATAACTAATAATTATACGCATGTGTGCTAGTATGCGTATGTGAAATATGTTGTATGATTTGTGTGTCTATATGCATATGTGCACATATATATATATACATATCTTAAAATGAATAAAAAATGAGCAAAAAGTGTCATTTTTACTTCAGAGGCTAGCCTTGAGTGCCACCCACCCCCCAAGTCAGGCACTTGCTTTACAGCACCTAAGACAAGACACCTCACTAGAGGCATAAGAGGAAGTCCGGCTAGGGAAGAGCACCTTTGACAGTGTTGGCATCTTGTCTCAAACAGTTAGTCACTTTTACTGCATTTCACCGATGCGCTGAAAATAAGGATGAAACAGACGGATATAGATACGGATATAGGTGTTATTGTAGAAAAAGAAAATGCAGAAGCGTAACCGAAAATAAAGAATATAAAACATGAACGAACACTGGGGATTTTATATGGAACCCTACTCCATGAAGAGCGGGATGAAATCACGAGAACTCCAACGAACTACAAGTGAATGATTCTACATTAAAATAATTAATAAAAATGAAATCTAAAAGTGGGAAATGAAACCTAACACTACCAGTTACCTAGAAAACAAAGAAAACATATCCTCGACTGACCGAAGATAGGAGATGAATATCTCATGGCGGTGCTCCGTCGGATATGACAGGAAATCACCCTTACACCCCTCCTTTGATCCAACCAAGGACTAGGCATGGTCCCTATCACAGAGCCCAAGCTTGGGAGCGTAAAAAGGAGGAGAAAAAGTTGCTAAAGGGGATTCAACAAATGGAGGAATGTGGGAGGGGAGCTTATGTTCAGATGAACGAAGAGGCTGTGAAGATTGAGGATGAACGGACAATGCCGGTGAACGATCCTCGATGCATCAAGGGTATGTGAAAGCCCTATGTTCGAGGAGAAAAAGTGCAAAAGGAAGAATATAGAAGGCGTGTGACTTCTTATATAGCCACACCAGTAAGACTAAGTCCCGCCAATAGACGATGTGGGACTAATATAGAAGCATGTGGTAGTTGGACCTTGGGAATCCAATTACCCACCTATGGACGCATACTCTAACACTACCCCTCAAGTTGGAGCATGCGATGCTCAACTTGGATAGATAGAAAATAATCACTCATTCACACAATAGAAGACACTACAGACAATATCAACTCACCGCATACTCCATTAGTTGCATGTTGAGAATGTTGCTTCTCATGCTATGATGGGGAGGAGGAACTGAAGGGTAGGAGTGTAAATCGAATCTCCTCGTCGAAGAACGTGTGCTCTTTACCACGGTTGTCAGTCACCTGAACTGAACTGAATCTCCTCGTCGGAGAACATGTGATAAGTATATTGTGCAAAGTCACCTAAATCGGAATGAGTCTGCTCGTTGGAGAACTTGTGCTCTGCATCTCTCAATGTCACTGAAAGTGGAACGAGTCTCCTTGTCCGAGAACTCTGGCGTGTAACTTGTCAATTTCACTGAAGACCGCTCTATCTTTATGAATGGTCAAACAAAGAACGTCGTTGGAATACTCATACACAGATCTCTGAAGATGGGTCTCTCTCAAAGGGACCTTGAAGTGGATTCTCTCTCACATGAACCTCGAAAGGATTTCAAACAAGAGTCAGCGATCACTGGGGAATAGAGTCTGAAATTGAGTCTCCTCATCAAAGAACTGGTTCACTCGAACACAGAGTGCTTCGATGGTAGAATATGAATCTAAAATCCCTACACAATACCCCTATTTCTCCCATGCTTGTCGGGAAAAGATTACATCGGCCAAATTGGGAGAAGAACATAAAGCTAGGGAAAACAAGATAAATCTCCTTTTTCCTTCGCTTTTGCTTTTTTTAAGCTGCTCTTTTTTCAATAAGATGTTTAATCGACTTTTCACTCTTTTTTTCGTTAAATCATTTTTTGAACGATAGCCCCTTTTCTCTTAATCAAAAATCCTCTCCTTTTCCTTTTTTTGAAATCACTAGAAATTAGGTCCAAGTATCTGCAGCTCCCACATTAAAAAAAACTACGGCCCAAGAACTCCCCTTTTTTCCTTTAGAAGACAACAACAAATCGTTTACAAAGAATAGGAAATAAATAAATAATTGCAATAAAGCTTAAATGAACCCAAGCCCATTATAGGTTGTAGTAAAGACGAGTCCCCTTCTCTTCTTAGAAATAAGGTTACCACTTATGAGAACCCATACTGTAGCACCACCACGAGCTTCAAAGATGTTAATCAACATCGATGGAGGTGATAGGGGCGCCACATGAAGCAATTGCCGATGAGTCATCAATGCTGAAGCGACCATTGGAGAATGAGATCGTACACCGGGAGATGCGTCTGATCTAGAGAATGAGGTTTCGAGCACCAAGGAGAAGTCGCATGAATTTCTCAATGGGGACGTCGATCGCTGAGATCGAGCGCCCAAGATTTACTACATACAACAACAAAGCCTTTTCCCACAATTAAATAGATTCGATTACATGGATTCTATGCCTTCATTCAGATCTATCTTGGGTCAATCTCGAGCTTATATCCAAAAACTACGATCCCTTCGTATAGTCTCTTTCCAACACTTCTTGGATCGTCCTCGCCCTCTCTTAACCCGCTCAACATCCCAAAACTCGCATCTCCTAACTGGTGCATTTGCAGACATTCTTTGCAAATGACCAAATCATCTTAACCGGTTTTATCGCATAATATCCTCGATCGTAGCTACACTAACTTTCTTTCTGATTGCATCATTCTGAATTCGATCTTTACGTGTGTCTCTACACATCCACCTTAGCATTTTCATTTCTCAACAGCCATTCTCTGCACATGTCTATGGTTTACATGCCAACATTCATATCTATAAAGCTTAACCAGTCTCACGGCTGCATTGTAAAACTTTCCTTTGATTTTTAAAGGAATTTTCTTATCACAGTGAACACCAAAGACTCTGCTTCACTTTAGCCAACCTACATTTATTCTATTAGTAATATCTCCATCAATTTCCCCATCATGTTGCAAAATAGATCCCATATATCTAAAAGAATCTCTCTTCTGAATGTTATCGTCACCAATCTATACCTCGATTCCTTCACCATTGCTTCCATCAAATGTGCACACCATATATTCAATCTTAAGCCTACTTATATGAAATCCTTTAGTCGTTGATTCATGTCTCCAAACCTCAAGCTTTTCATTTACTCCATCTCTAGTCTCATCAATCAACACAATATCATCAGCAAATAATATACACCAAGGTATCTCATCCTCAATGTGACTTGTCAACTCGTCCATAATCAAAGTAAAAAGAAATGGACTCAAAGATGAACCTTGATGTAAATCAATGTTGATGTCAAAATAATCGATTTTCCCAGACTGGACAATTACACCAGATAAAGCCCTATCATACATATCCTTTATGAGGCTAATGTATAGGACAAGTACTTATCTCTTCTCCAAAACTCTCTACAGTATCTCCAGTGGGACAGAGTCATAAGCCTTCTCCAAATCAAAAAAAAATCACATGGAGGTTCTTCCTTTAGCTCTATAAATCTCAATTGTTCTCCTCAGCAAATGGATGGCTTCAATAGTTGAGCGACCTGGCATAAATGCGAATTATTTTCTTTTACTTTGGAAACTTGCCTCAACCTTCTTTCGAACGCACGTTCCCAAATTTTCATTGTGTGACTAATCAGCTTGATACCTCTGTAATTTGAATAATTTTGAATGTCTCACTTGTTCTTATAAAAAGGCGCCACGATACTCCTTCAATCTTTGGCATTTTCTTACTTCACCAAATAACATTGAATAGATTCATAAGCCAAGTCAAACCACGCTCACCTAAAACTCTCCATACTTCTCAAAGGATGCCATCCGATCCTACACCTTTCCCATGTCTCATAACATTTAAAGCCTCCTTTACTTCTTTTCTTTGTATTCGTTTATAGCTAGCACGAAGTAACTTTCACTACTTCTAAAAGAATGTTGCTCCCATCTAGTCTCCATATCCTTCTGGGTAACAAGCATGTATCATTAATGCTATCTCACTTGAGAAAGGTCTTTGGTCTTTCTTTCTCTGATTTGGACAACCTGGATATATCCTTCTAGCCTTCCTTAGAGTCGAGATTTTTGTACGAAACTTCATAAACTTTTTACTTAGCTTCGCTTACATCCTCCTTTGCTTCCTTCTTCGCTATTTTGTGGTTTGTGATAGTTTCCTCTATTCTATCCTTAAACATAGCTTTAAAACATGCTCTTTTAATTTTTAGCTTCTCTTGCACCCCATCACTCCATCACCAAGCCTCCTTTTAATTTGAAGCTCCTCCTTTTGACTCGCCTAGCATCCCTTTGGCTACCTTTCGGATACAAGATGCTACCGCCTCCCACATCTCGTTTACACTTCCGCCCCAATCCCGAGAGTAGTCTTCTAAAACCTTCTCCCTGAAGCTCGATTGCTTCAGTTGAAGATTCCACCATCTAGTTCTAGCGATCTTGTGAACCCTCATTTTCTTAACCAGCCCATTTATTTGTACATCCATAACTAACAAGAGATGTTGAGTTGCCAAACTCTCTCCTGAGATTACTTTGCAATCATTACAACAAAACCGATCTCTTCTCCTCAACGCAAAGTAATCTATCTTGTTCTAGTTGGGCCACTCTTATAAGTAATTAAATGCTCCTCCCTCTTCCTGAAAAGAGTGTTTGCTATGAAAAGATCATGTCATTACAAAATCCAAAATGACTTTTCCCTCTTCATTTATATCCCCGAAACCACAGCTCCATGAACACTAGCATACCCAGAAGCATCCTTTCTCACATGTCCATTAAGATCTCTACCTATGCAAATCATCTCTCTTTGTGGATTCCTTGTAAAATCTTATCCAGATCCTCCCAAAAAGCTTATTTAGTCCTTTCATCTAAACCAATTTGCAGTGCATAAAGTGAGACGATATTCAAATTTTCTTCGTCAAGCACCAATTTTAGCAAAATAATCTGATCCCTGAATCTTTGCACCTCAACTACATAATCCTTCAAATCCTTATGAACAATCACTCCAACACCGTTTATGCCCTTATCTTTACCAGAATACCAAAGTTGAAAGCATGTTGATCTCCCTTACTTTCTCTCCCAACCCATTTAGTCTCTTGAAGACCTAGTATATGAATCTTCCTTCTTTCCATCGTATCCACAATCTCCATCAATTTTCCATTTAAAGTGCTAATATTCCAACTATCAACCGCAACTTCCTTCGCAACCTCTTTTGGACTAACTTCTTTACTCACATGTGTCCATCATCAAAGAACCCTTGCAAATTTTAGACTGTATCCGGGCAATGATGCAACAGAACTAGCTTATTTACTTGCATGTGTTCCTCATGCAAATTTTAAACTACATCCAAGCTGCGATGTAGTGGCACTTGCCAATTTTTCATTGCATTCGAGCGACGCAACGCGCCGCAAGTAGGGAACGCCACAACGGAATCTAAATGTTCGCTTAAATTCATGTTGAAAAGATCTGACTGCCATGTGGCAACTTCCTAAATAGTATTTTGAAAAAAATACTATATAGGAAGTTGTCTCCGACTATTTTACGTTAGTTGTCGACTACTTAACGCAACCCTCCTCATTTACCTGAGCTTGGCACCGACCATGGCTGAGTTCAAGTTCTTACGACATGCCCTCGAAAATATGGGTAGCTGGAGGGTTATCGATCTGGAGAAGCTAGTGGTTCGTGGCGATCGATAGAGATCTTAGAGCATCAGTGTAGGCATGCATATTCATGCAGCGTGGACCAAGAAAATAGGGCCGAATTTTTAATTAATTTTAGTGGTTAATTTTATTTACGTTTATTTATATTATCGTGTCTTTAATTAAAATAAATGGGATCGTCTGTGATCTCAATTAGTGATCGTTTTGAATTTTAAATTTGGTTGGTTAATTAGTTAGAGTCATTTATGGATAATTGGTTGTAAATTTAAATTAGTTACTATTTTTGTAAGATCATCCCTCCTATATAAAGGGATGAGGGTCCAATGTGTTAGTCAGTTCAGTATTGATAAAATTGAGATTTATCTCTCCCTCTCTTCTCTCTCCTTCTCCCCGCGTGGTCTACATATGTTCTTCTTCTCCAAACCCCTCGTATTCCCGACGAGTCTCTTCTCTTCCCCTCGCGGTTTACGCGTTCCCCTTCTTCAACCTCGCGCTACACGCGTGTTCTTCTTCTCAACCCCTCCATTCTCTTCTCAATCTCTCCGTCTTCTTCTCCACCAAAATCCATCGTCAAATATTTTTATTGTTCGCTGTCGCCAAAATCCTATCCGCATCATTTGGTATCAGAGCATGGAAACCGAATCGTCCCACGATTCGGCGATCCTGTTGAATATTGGCGTTTGAAGTTTGGTCTCAGCCGTCCGTCTCATGGTTCGCGCTCACGTTCAAAGAAGTTCCATCAGCGATTTATATCATGCATCAAGGTGCACGCATGGTTAGACGCTCTAAACGACGAAGATTCATCCATCAACGACAAAAATCAGATTTTTGCAACTGCGGTTCAACCTGATTTCATCCCAAAAGATGAAGGTATTTTCATTCTAGATGAAGGTTTATTTGATACAACTCCTGTGGAACCAAACAATGAAGACAACGAGCCGATTTTTGATGAAAATGCGAACGAAGAATCTGGATTCGAAGTCGAAGTTGTTGTCCAGGAGATTTCAGACCAGCCGCCTTCGCCGATAGCGCCCCCGATGGCAGCCCCAACCCCCCCAACGGCTTCCCAGGCCATCTAGGCCCTCGCCGCACTGCCGCCACCGCCTCCCTTCACCCCCACCCCTTCTGAGGCCGAACAGACACTCCCCCGCAACCCTCAATTTCGCCTGGTGCTCCCGACGACTCTCCTCCGATCGCCACTTCACGGGGCCCGCATCACCAAGCGCGACCACCAGCGAGGAAACACGTGGGGTCGGCCCCGCTCCTTGCGCTCCGCCCACCGCGCCTCCCTCACCGCTGTATGCACACAGCAACCACCCGAGCACCTCCACACGCGGCTGCGCGCCCATTCAGCCACCTGGCCACCCCTCGCCTTTCGCCCTTGCGCGGCCCCAGCGTGCCTCGCAACCTCCAGCAGCGACCTCCATGTCCCGCCTGTGCCAGCCATCTTCCTCAGCCCGCGCTGCCCGCGCCACATACGCGAGGGAATCAGGCAAACCCTAACAGGGAATCCAATGGATGCGAGGTTTGAGTCCCGTGATAGGTGGAAATTCCGTGAGAAATTAAGTGGGGGAAATTACGCAGAATCCCCTCCAGGCAAAAATTTTTATTCAAAGGGAAGGCTCAAAGGCTCCTCTCACAATATAAGTTGTAATGAAGGGGTAAGAAAATTGCAGAGATGCCCTCGAATTGGAAAGAACTACAAAAGTAACGTTGAAAAGGATCGAATTGGAGGAAATTGAAGCCACAATTCAAGGATGAATTCTCCAACAACGCACCTACATCAAACAATTCGTCGGGAGACGAATTTTATAAAGCGGAGGAGAGTTGATGCAGCGTGGACCAAGAAAATAGGACCGAATTTTTAATTAATTTTAGTGGTTAATTTTAATTACGTTTATTTATATTATCGTGTCTTTATTTAAAATAAATGGGATCGCCTATGATCTCAATTAGTGGTCGTTTTGAATTTTAAATTTGGTCGGTTAATTAGTTAGAGTCATTTTAGGATAAATTGGTTGTCAATTTAAATTAGTTACTATTTTTGTAAGATCATCCCTCCTATATAAAGGGATGAGGGTCCAATGTGTTAGTCAGTTCAGTATTGATAAAAATTGAGATTTATCTCTCCCTCTCTCTTCTCTCTCCTTCTCCCCGCGTAGTCTACACATGTTCTTCTTCTCCAAACCCCTCGTATTCCCGACGAGTCTCTTCTCTTCCCCTCGCGGTCTACGCGTTCCCCTTCTTCAACCTCGCGCTACAGCATATTCTTCTTCTCAACCCCTCCATTATCTTCTCAATCTCTCCGTCTTCTTCTCCACCAAAATCCACCGTCAAATATTTTTATTGTTCGCCATCGCCAAAATCTGATCCGCATCACATATGGATGCACAAGGAGGCTTCATTGAAGGGAGATGTTCGATATGGAGTTGATTGATCGATGTTTGCCATGTCTGATGTGTGGCCTTGGGGGTTATCACCATGGTGAGAAGGAACAACAATGAGTGTTGCACCTACGATTGGAGGAAGACACATCTCTAAGGTTAGGATGGGTGATTGCATGTTGTTGCTAGGTGTGATACCGAAGGCAACGATTTTAGACTTTGTGGATTATTGTTGCTTGAAGATTGGGTTTTGCCACCTTGCGTGTCCTCTTCTTCTTCAATGGAATTGACCTAAATCGTGCAAAGATTGCATGTTGGGAGATGCAATCTAGAGTTGCGTTTGGAGTTGCGTATGCAAAAAACCCTAGTTTTTCTCCAAAGATGATGAAGAAGAAAACCTGCATGCCATGAGTGTTGAATCGTGTGCACCTAAAGAATTAGGGTTCCATTCAAGAACCCTAGATACCTAGAATAGTTGCCTTGAATATCTCTTCGGAACTTGTCGTAGAACCGGGCAATGTTGTAATGTGATCTTCAAAACTTAAGCAATGAACAAGAACATACCACGAACTCTGAAGAACGAAATGGATTCAAGAAAAAAAGACCATGAACCGAAACTCATTCTGATACCAGTTCCTACCTATACGATTAAGGGAACTCATTCAATTTCCCTCAACATCCATGCCATTTTAGCTGATGTCAACAAAAAAGAAAGAAACTTGCAAGTAAATATTCCACTAAACCAATAGGAATTCGGCGATTCTTTGTACCATCCCCCACCTTATCTTTCCAAATCGAGATAATCACAATCATAAATTTATTGTCATCAACTACAACTGTCTAGCCACCACTTCATCAATATAACCCCCACAATTGAAATCCTAAACCTGAAACTCTAAAAGAGACCATATTCATGCAGTTCCATCACTGACCACAACCACACTCGAAGCCTTAATGATGCATTCTCACAAACACTTAAGCCCTGACCATATCTTGCACCATAAAACCATCAACCCTCCCTTCAAGCTACCTTCACCAACCCACTAATGTAACGGCGCTCAACATTTTTTCTTTGCTCTCAAGGTAAATGTCAGATTATCATGCTAACTTGCATTAACCTTGTGATTTTTAGCTTTTTTTAGCTAAAGTGGCTCTCTTTCCACCACTTTTTCCCGGACATTCAAAGGCAAGATAATTAACCATACATGATTGACAATGATCTACATTTTTTCAACTGCATATTTGCTGGTGGTCAAATTATATGAAAGCTATTAACATATATGTCTCACAAGTCTCTCGATGTTACCTAGAGTGTTGAGATATTTATATATTATCATGTAATTTTTCTATTCTATCGGCTATTTATGTAATTTGTCCCTAGAGCTTTTCTCCTATATAAGAGAGCTCTAGGGCTACTATGAATTTATCAATCTCTTTTACATTTACACACGGTATCAGAGCGAAGGTCCTAGACCGGAGCCTGTACCCAAAACCTAGTCCCCACCAGAATCCTTCGCATCAGGGAGCCGCCGCTACACGCTCCAGCACGGCCCCGTGCATGTGCGCCAGCGCCCCCGTGTGTCAGCGTGCCCTGCACCCCGCGCCTGCACGCCAGCGCCCCGTGCGCTTGCCATGCGCGCATATGCACACGGTTGCGCAGCCCACCCTCCAGTGTATTGTGTGTACGCTCCTGTACGCCTCCAGTGCCCGTGCGCACTCCAGCAACTGTGCACACTCCAGCACGCTCTCGCGCCTGTGCACACTCCTACGCAGCCCCAGCACGTACCCGTGCGCTGCACACCTGCATCTCGGCGCTTGTACCTTCGAATGTCCATGAACACCCCCGCAAGTCCCTTGTTGGGATTCGTCGGGGAATTACTTCTGACATGGCGATCTCGCTCCTTCTCGTTAAGATCTATGCTCGCAGGTCGTCACATGCTTTCGATCATTTTGGAAAGAGTCATCTCTTCATCTATATTGGTTTTCTCATGCATATACGCGCCAACTTGTCATATTTTACGTCGGAAATTATAGGATGGCATGCGTGAAGCTGCTATTTCTTTCTCGGGGATGCCCTGGATTGTGGGGGGTGATTTCAATGTCACCATCCACTCCTCTGATCGGCCTCGCGGGAGGGGTGGTCGCGACCCTGGCTCTCAAGATTTTCTGGATGTGCTTGATGATTTGGAGCTTGCTAGCTTGGTTCCGAACGACGTTTCCTACACTTGGCGAAATAACTCTTCTCACTCTCGGATAGACCGCTTCCTTGCGAATGGCTTGGCTTTGGACTCCTTCCCTCTTTGTCACGTTGGTTCGCGGCCCCGCGTCTTCTCGGATCATTCGCCTATTATTTGGGACTCTGGTGATGGCATTAACCCTCGGGGGCCTTTCCGCTACGAAAAATGTTGGCTTTTAGAACCAAATTTCAGAGAGATCGTCCAGAATCATTGGTCTCAGGTCCCTGTCTCGGGTTCGGCGGCCTTTCGACTTACTCAGAAGCTATCCTCTCTTAGGAGGATCCTCGCTGAGTTCAAGAATACCACCAGACATGCCCGACGTGCTGCTCGCGTCGCGGTGGAGGAACTTATCATGCATCTCGGTTCCATGGAGAACGAACGCGAGCTTACTGCGGACGAACTTCGGGAACGCTCTTCCGCCCTTGCTCGGGTTCAGGAGGAGGATAAGAAGAGAAGTATTGAATGGCGTCAACGCTCACGGGAAAGATGGATCAAAGAGGGCGACGCCAACAAGGCGTTCTTCCATCGGGTGGCCAGCAACCGAAGGCGCTTTAATTTTATTTGGTCCATCTCCATCAATGATGTGGTATTCACGGGGGATGGCGAGATTGGGAACGCTATCTCTGACCATTTCAGGCGTGTTTCTTCTGCTTTGCCTCCTCGGTGGTGGCGTTGGCTCGAGGCGGGGGCTCCCCTTCTTTCGGACGAGGATTCCGCGTTCCTTATCCGTCCTATTTCTATGGAGGAGATCAAGGCTGTCGTTTGGGGGTTGAATCTTGACTCTTCTCCGGGACCCGACGGCTTTCCCGTCGCCTTCTACCGGGACTTCTGGGACGTGGTCTCGGAGGACGTCTTCGCAGTGGTCACTGAATTCTGCGATGGTAACTTCGGCTTCGATCGTATCAACCGGGCTAATATTGTGCTTATCCCTAAAAAGACCCCGGCGCTCAATTTCGACGATCTTCGGCCTATCTCCGTCTCCAATGCTATTTATCTTATTGTGGCCAAAACTTTGGCCAACCGGCTTTCTCGGATCTTGGAGGGTATTATCTCGCTTGTTCAAGGGGCCTTCATTAAGGGTCGGCATATTGCGGATTGCATTCTCGTCGCGTCAGAAATCGTCGCTGATTGGAAGAAGGATAAAAGGAAGGGCCTTCTTTGGAAGATTGACTTCGCAAAGGCTTACGACTCTATCGATTGGCGATTCCTTTGGTCCGCATTGCGTAGACGGGATTTCCTAATCTTTGGATTGCTTGGATGCGCAGATGTGTCTCCACGGTCTCGCTTTCTGTGCTAATCAACGGCCGGTCGGCGGGTCTTTTCAGCCTCGCAGGGGGGTGCGTCAGGGCTGCCCCTTGGCGCCCCTCCTATTCGTTATTGCCTCGGACGTATTGACGCGTATGGTTGATCGTGTCATTGATGCGGACCTCACTAAGGGATTTCGCAAGGGGGAGTTCTGCGTGCCTTTAATTCAATTCGCGGACGACACGATTTGCTTTATTGAGGAGGGTCCGGACGAGGTGGCGGGGATGACTCATACTATCGCTATTTTCTGCGAGCTTTCAGGGATGTCAACTAACGCAGCCAAATGCATCGTGGTGCCCTTCGGCATGTCGACGGTGGAGGAGGAGGAGTGTAGCCGTCTGCTTGGATCTCGGCTTGGGGAGCTTCCTCTCCCTTATCTTGCCGTTCCTCTATCGGTTGGACGGGCCCGATCTAATGATTGGCGGGCTATCACGGAGAGGATGCAGGCGCGCCTAGCGGGGTGGAGGGCCGCCTTCCTGTCCCGGGGTGGTCGCCTTGTCCTGCTGAAATCCGTCCTTTCTTCTATCCCGATTTATTTCCTATCGGTTCGTAAAATGCCCGTGGGAATTCGATTACGCTTGAAAAATGTATGCGGCGATTCCTATGGGGCCGTTCGGACGGTAGCGGCAGAGGGGTCCATTTGGTCTCTTGGGACGTGGTGACCTTGCCAAAGAGCTCCGGTGGTCTTGGTATTCGTAGCTTGGATCGCGTCAACGACGCATTACTGTTGAAATGGGTGAGTAAAATCTGGGGCAAGGATGATTCTTTTCTTTGTAATGTTCTGCGGGCGCTCTTGGGCAGCGAATGGCTAGGCCTCATGCGGGGGGCATTACATCCCCACTCCTCTCATTTTTGGCGATGTGTTTATGATACACTACGGTGGAACCGAGCGCTGTTCACACCGGTGCTTGGGACGGGGGACGTCTTCAAGTTTTGGTTGGACGATTGGTCGGGGGGAGGCCCCTTGTAGACGCGCTTTTCGAGGTTGTATGCTATGGCGTCGAATCGGTTCGCCTCTGTCGCGGACTGTTGGACCAACGGATGCTGGTGCCCTACGTTCTCGGGTGTTCTCTCGGATCAACGCGCGGGGGAATTTCGCCTCTCTGCTGGAGACTCTTTCCTCTACGGCCTCTCCCTCTGCTCAGCAGGACCATTGGACTTGGAAGGAGGGGGCTTTCACCACTCGCAAGGCATTCAGGGCCTTGCTCTGTCCCACCCCTGCTTTGCCCGCTCCTCTGGTGCGTGATTGTGCATTCTTTTGGGGACTACGCTTGCCGTCGCGCATCGCCATCTTCTTATGGGTGTTTCGTCATCGACGGTTGATGACCCGGGATCGCTGCGCGAAGTTCATTCCTCACTCTAGCGTCAGGTGCCAACTTTGCGGGGTTGCTGAAGAAACGGCCGATCACATGTTCTTTCATTGTAGCTCGGTCGCGACGCTCTGGGACGACGTTGCTTGGGCTCGTGCGGCTAATGTTGAAGACTGGTGCGGCATCTTGTGGTCCAACAGGACGAGGGTTAGATCTGATTTTCTTGTCCCCATCGCGCGGCTGTTGTCCATTTGGTGTGCTAGAAATGAGGCTATCTTCTCGGGCATGCGTTTTTATAAGGAGAACGTGAACATTATGACGAGTAGATCTATATCCGAGTGGTGTAGTTAATTGGGTCACGGCGTTTGTTTGCCGGTTGTCTTCATTGTATTATTATTCTCCCTAGTCGTCTTCCCTCCCCTCTTACCCACTGTAAGTATCTTTCGCCTTTCACTTTGGTTAATATATACCTCTGGGGCGAGCACCAACGAGTGTTTCCCCCTTGTTTGAGCCTCAAAAAAAAAGTCCCTTGTTGGGCTTTGGCCTGAATTTCTAGGGTGTGACTTGACAACTTATAAACACCATATCCCTCCGAAGGAGCCTTCAGAGAATGGAAGTGGTTGTGGTATGAGTCTACACTCACAACCATCTTCCTATATGTCCGTGTAGACGATATTTGTTCAAGTTTGTAATCCCAGTTTTGAGATATTGTTGTCATCATGTCAGACAACAAACAGATATTCCATCCCTAGGTGTTTTTAAAGGTCCAACATCCATTGTGAAGATGGAAGGAACTAATTATGAATTGTGGGCCATGCAGTTCATGAATCTAATGCAATGTAATGGCATGAAGCATATCCTCACACAGGAGGGGGCTTGTCGACAAGACTGAGGTTAACACCTCATAGGAGGCAGAAAACGTGTATGCACGAGTATGGCTGTCTGGAATTGCATCTATGGAGATAGCCAATGACATTTTGAGCCAGCCCACAGCAAAGGCTATGTGGGACATTCTCGTCGCTACATATTCTCCAGCGAAGAATGAGTCAAAGATTCTGCAACTTCAGCATGATATCTTCACGTCTAAGCAGAATGGTCGTCCTCTCCATACTCTTTACACTTCTCTAAGGGTATGTTTGAAAAGCTACATGGTTACATTCCCTTGACTGCTTCCCCAGATCAACTCAAGGCATATAGGGATTCCGTGATGACGGGAATCTTTCTAGCCACACCGGATTCAGAGTATGATGCAGCTAGGGCGCATATTCTCATCGATGCCACTATACCTCCGAAGGAGGAGGCATATCACCGACTGAGCAGACTCTCCATATCTTCCGATGCTTCGTTCGTGTTACAGACTTCTTCAGCCATGGCAGCATCTCCTGGTAGGGGGAGCACTACGCAGTTCCGTGGCTGAGGAGGTCGTGGAAGAGGGGGCAGTAGACCCCTTTGTCAACCTTACACTTTTTGCCACAGGCTAGGTCATTCAGAGAAACATGCTATTTTAAGCATGGGTTTCATGCTTCAGCTCGTGTGGCAGAACAGAATCAGCAGGGCAGCAGTTCTTTCGGGGCATCTGATCAGAGGTTTGACGAGTTAGTTGCACGGCTTAGGGAGATTATGCCATCTCCAAGGTCAACTAGCTCACAATCAGGATCTTCAAATGTAGCAGCCTCAACCACTACATCCTCATCAGATACAGCATATGCTTTTACTAGTTGTTACAAGGCAGACTTGTCAGAGTAGATCATGGATTCAGGAATGTCCCATCATCTTTGTGGTGACAGAGGTTAATTTAGTACCTATAGCCCAACTCAGTCAGGCAAATCTGTGGTCATTGCTGATGGGACTCACTCTCCCATCACTAGTCAGCGGGAGGTGCAGTTAACCCCTGAAATGCGGTTTCAGAATGTTATTTACGCGCCTGAATTCTCTATGAATCTATTATCTATTAGTCAAATCACCAAGGATTTGCATAGTCGTGCCATATTTGACCCCTATGCTCTTGTGTTTCAAGATAATCTAACGGGCGGGGTAATTGGTTCTGGCCGTGAGCAAGGAGGCCTATATAGACTAGTGCAATCTCCGTATGTTGTTGTCTCTTCTCTTTGCACCGGATCTGTCTCACCGTATACGTGGCATGTTCGTTTTGGTCATCTTCCTCTGTAAAAGTTGCGTCATGTTCTTCCTCAGATCTTTCCTCGCTCTACCTTCCAGCGTGAGGTCTGTCGTCTTGGGAAGCATCAGAGGTCTACATTCTAGAGTCGTCAGGGTCAAAGCAGCCATGGTCTTTTTGAGTTGATTCATTTGAATATTTGGGGTCCCAGTCGTGTTCCTGATCTTCAAGGACATCGATTTTATCTTGTTGTTATTGATGAGTTTCTAGGTTGTCATGGGTCTATATGCTTAAGAACAAGTCTGATGTTAGTCCTATCATTCAATCTTTTATTAATGAAATAAGAAATGTCTTTTCTGCAAATGTCAAGTATATACGTTCTGATAATGCACTTGAATTATGTAGTACACAACTTTCTCAATGTCTTAGATCGTATGGCATTGTGCATCAGACATCGTGTGCTTATATCTCCCAACAGAATGGGGTGGATGAGAGGAAACATCGCCATCTCTTAGATGTCATTAAAACTCTTCTGATTCAGAGTTGTGCTCCACACTCATACCAGGGGATGTTGTTCTTACTGCGTGTTATTTGGTGGATCGTATGCCTTCATCGATTTTGGGAGAAACGATTCCGTTCTATATTGGGTTTCCCGAGAAGGATCTTTTTTCTCTCACACCTCGTGTTTTTGGTTGTGTTGCTTTTGTTCATCATATGTCTCCATGTCTTGACAAGCTCTCTCCTGAAACAGTCAAGTGTGTGCTTTTTAGGTGTTCCAAGATCCAAAAGGGGTATTGTTGCTTTAACCCTGTTCGGCGAAGGTACTATATTAGTGTTGATGTCACCTTTTTTGAATCCATCATGTATTTTTCTCCTACAGATGACAAGATCATTCCACAGATAGTGGAGAAGAGGTTTACATGCCACCACCTCCTATCTCAACATCTCCACCACCACCACCTCCTCCTCCACCTCATTTCTTTCCTCAGGTGTATCACATCGGCCTCGTGCTCATGTACCTCTACCAACATCCAGCACACCCAAGGCATGTCCTGAGCATTTGAGTTAATTGATGGCACTGGTGATTTGAGTATGCAGGATGTTCTGGGTGATCCCATTCCTGAGGATACATTGGACCTGGATGCGCCTATTGCTCTATGGCAGAAGCAACTTGCTTGTACAATGCATCTTCTTTCCTCTCATGTCTCTCTGACACAGTTGTCAGAGAACTTTCATAGATTTATTGTTGCCTTATCTGTTGTACAGATACCGAGATCTTATCAGGAAGCATTACAGAGTGGCCCAAGGCGTCTTGTTATGGAAGAGAAGATGGACGCTTTACAATCTTGAGGTACGTGGAGTGTCGTCTCCGCTCCACCAGGTGCTTCTGTTTTTGGCAGTAAATGAGTATTTACTATTAAACACCGTGCAGATGCTTCCGTGGATAAATACAAGGCCATGTTGGCTGCTCGTAGATTCACTCAAACTTATGGGGTGGACTTTCAAGACACCTTTTCTCCTGGTTCGCATCACTCTATACTACACATCCTTGTTGTCGTTGATGAGGTAAAGGACTGGCTCATTTTCTAATTACATGTCAAGAAAGCATTCTTATATGGTGATTTGCACGAGGAAATGTATATGCAGCAGCCACCATGGTTTACTGCTGAGGGGGAGTCTACTATGGTGTGCAAACTTCATAAGGTCATATATGGCCTTAAGCAGAGTCTGATGGCTTTGTTTCAGAAGCTCTCAGAGTTGATTGAGTTACAGGATTTTGTCAGATCTACTGCGAATCATTCTATGTTTGTTAAGAGGACACAGAAGGGTATTGTTGCTATTTTGGTTTATGTTGATGATATTGTTATCACAGGCAGTGATAACGAAGGTATTCAAGAAAACAAGGATTTTCTTGGACAGCAGTTTGTGACCAAGGATCTTGGTAAGCTGAGGTATTTTCTTGGTCTAAAATTTGCAAGAAATCAGCAGAGAATGGTAATGACGCAAAGGAAATATGCCACTGATCTCTTATCCGAGACGGGTATGACAAGATGTAGACCTGCTACTACTCCGATGGATCCCAATGCACGGCTATATGATGATGACTATGCAGAGGTAGATAAGAGACAGTACAGAGAGCTGGTAGGAAAGACATTGTATGTCACTATTACCAGGCATGATATATCGTTTGCTGTCAACGGGGTTAGCCAATTTATGAAGCAACCTAGGCAGTCTCACATGGATGCAGTTAACATGATCTTGAGGTATCTCATGTCCTCTCCACGTGCAAGACTTCTATTCAAGAGAGATACAATCCTAACAGTGTCAGGATGTGTCGATGCAGACTATGCTGGGTGTCCCAAGGATAGGAAGTCAACCTTGGGCTTCACTGTGTTTGTAGGAAGCTCGTTGATCTCATGGAAAAGCAAGAAACAAACTATTGTGGCCAGACCAAACGCGGAATCAAAATATATGGCAATGGTCCAAGAGAGCACGGAAATGATGTAGGTCAAGTCAGTTCTGACTGACCTAACTATGGAGGTGTCGCTTCCTATGCATCTATAATGTGATAATCAAGCTGCACTATTCATAGCAAATAACACAGCCTTTCATGAAAGAACAAAGCACATTGAGGTTGACTGCCATTATATCCGTGATTTGATTCAAAAGGGGTTTACAATCACATCTCATGTTGCTTCAGGCGATCAGGTTGCTAATATGTTCACCAAAGCTCTTGCAAATGGATCGTTTCATCGTTGTTGTTCCAAGCTGAACATGACAGATATTTATGCTCCAGCTTGAGGGTAAGTGTCGAGATATTTAAATCTCTTTAGATATTATCCTATAATTTGTCTATTCTTTCGACTATTTATATAATTTGTCCCTAGAGCTTTTCTCCTGTATAAGAGAGCTCCAGGGCTACTATGAATTTATCAATCTCTTTTACATTTCCACATAGAGTATCCCATATATCCTAGAAAGTACATGTATATAACCTTAAACTTATCCAACATATCCAAGAAATTACATGTCTACAACCTTAAACTTGTAACATTTCCACATACATCTCTCAGTTAACTTCACATATAGGATGCATTCAAGGCAAAACTTGCAGGATGACAAGAATCTGAACAAAGACCGCAGACTAATACAGACAGCATGGTATCCCAGATGAAGATATTCAGGTGGTTGTTTTTTTAGAGGAAAAGGGGTGGAATCCCAAAATGGGACCCACCTCAACGCATAATTATATATGTATGTGTGTAACTTGTTACATCATATTGCACTTGCCATGATACAGAGCGCCCTGCAATGCCCGAGCACATTTTCTACATTAAACATTATTCAGGTGGTTGCTTGAAATCATTGTTGAGTATCCCACATGAAAAGTATGATATTGGCCATCGTTACTCTCTTATGAACCTGCCAAGGATATATGATGGGGAGCCGGTATTAGATGTCGGATACCATCCAATGTAAAGAGTTTCTGGAGAAGCCTGAATGACAGTGTATCACTCTAGAAACAATGTTGTCTTGGAGTTTTAGGAGGAACAGTATAATATCGACAACGGTTGTCCGAGAAAATTACCTATATAAATCATGGTTGAGTTGTATGTATCAAGATTTTTTATAATAAATAAAGTTTCTAATTGAAGACCTTCCCGGAAAATCACCCACCGCATTATCAAAAAAGAAACATTCACCTGAGCATCTTCATCTCACCCACTAACATTCTTTATACATTTCTGTGGTTAACTCTCCAACAGCATGGCCTCAAATTTAAGCGAAATTCGGTCGAATTTCTGTCGAATATCAATATCCAGCCGAAATCGAAATTCGACCGAAATATGGGGGTCCTAGTACAAAAAATGATCGAAATGACCGAAATTTCGGTCGAAATTCCACCGAAATTCCATCGAAATTCTGTTTTGGTCGGTACCGAAATGGTGACCGAAACCGATATTTAAGGCCTTGTCCAACAGTCGATGTCATAAACCAATGCAAATGTCTTTTCAATTCCACAATATTTACCCTTTATCGTCAAACATATCTTTTTATCACAAAGGCCGTTCACAAATTCTATTATTAGCATCTCTCCAGCAATCTATCACCATGTTGGAAGCCTAACTCAAAATTTAAAACCGTCCTTTTCCAAAATGCAATGTGTTCCAACCTTTACGTCTGTAATGTCTTTTACACGCTTGCCACTGAAGATGTGTTCCATTTACTTTGCATTAGTTCTACGTATTGTGAAATCCTTTGGCTCGAGAGCCTCCACCCACTGCTCAAGCTTCCTATAAATTCTCTAATTGAGACCCCACCATGACTAACTCTTGCCCCATCTCCTTAAAGTCACCCTCACCACCTCCAACCTACCACCCGCAAACCACCTCCAAAGCCACAATCAACACGTCTCCGATTCGGCAACCAAAACCCAAATCATGTGTCCTGCCAATTGTTATCACGTAATTACACAAACGCCCAAGAATATGTCAACCAAATATTAAATGAATTAGCCTCGTATTGGTATGTAAATTCCTTATTGCAGTCAACAAATTTAATGACATGAAAAGATTTTGAATAATTGACGTAATGTGATGTAACAATTTATGTATTAATGTACCGAAAAATAATGGATCTAACTAAAATTGAAAGTATATAGTACTCTAGACCTCATTATATATTTAATAGAGTACTCTAGACCTCATTATATAGAGTGAGTCTAGGATTAGGGTTAACAGTTAACACAAACAAAAGCAAGATAAATAAATACCTCCATAACGTGTGGGTACTCAAACCCTAACCCTAATGCTCACACCATAATACGACACCTCAAGTTGGAGCGTAGATGCCTAACATATGCATCTTACTACAAGACCGCCTTGTCTCCTCCTACCATTCATATTTACATCACCAATACTCCTCCAAAATTCAAACCAAAAAATAAGCACTCAAGTATACTCGGGACCCACTATTTCATGAACGATTTTGATATGATCCTTCTACTCCCCATTAACCATGGTAAGGTCTTGACCTTAAGAAGGGCTTTACACATTCGGATGCAACACCCATCATAAAGAGCATAGGATCCGATGTTCAGAAAGTCGATCCGGACCGCATATGCGTAAAAAATCAGTCTTCCAAAACGAATATGACATAGTCAGTTATTATGCAATCCGAACGCTTGCTCAGACCGCATAAACAGTATATGCAGCCACGTAGACCCTTACCTTGTTAAAGCATTTACAGAATATGCAAAGGGGGGCCTTTTAAGGGCATGCAATAAGCATATTAAAGAAAAACCTCAGGTTTTCTTTGTTCAGGGAGGGCCGATGATTCAAAGGACTTTGGTTACGAATAATACAAGAATGTCACATGCTATAAAGATGATTCAGAAAGGAGAGTTATGTTTCAAATGATATAAAATTGCCACGGGCTATAGAGATCAATTTGCAAAGAGAGCTGCTCTGCAATAATAATGTTGTTTACTGAATCTGACTGAAGATGATCAATTTAAATGGTGATCGTTTTAAATGATACAAGCATGCCACATGCTATAAGTATCAATGTAAAAGGAGAGCTGATGTACAACAAAAAAATGTTGTTCACGGAAATCTTACTAAGACCGATCTATGGCATGAGTTTTCGGCTCAAGATTAGTGAGGTGCACCCATCAATTTGATGTGTGCACAGCAGTTAAACCCCCTTCCAATTTCCAACTTTTCTTGTTGTTTTCTCTTGCATGGTCTACTATGTTATATGTTGTAGGAGGGATTCACTTTCATTGGAGAAAAGTAGGACAGTTCAAGGACTGGATGGGGATATATCACAATGATGAATTCATAAGTTTGCAAATGAATTGCAGGCCATAGGAGCTAAAATTCATATTGCAAAGGATTCAACTGCTAATGAAGCAACCACACATGCTCTATTTCGATGGAGTTCTAACCTCTGTTCATGAAAGCGACATGTGCAGCCGCATATGCATATGCGGTGCGGCGGTGCCCACAACGCACCGCTTTCATGAAGCCCCCCATTATGCACCCTGTGCGCTTATGCAGGCTGCATATGCAGTCTGTGCGGCCGTATACACATTTTTTTATTTTTAAAATATGTGCCACATTTTTATTGTGTTATTTGTTATCATGTTTTTTTTGCTTTTGCATGTATGCCAACCAAGCATTCCATGACCATTTAAATCCATCGTCAAAGTAGTTGTACTGCGAGATTGGAGTAAACACGCAAGGAAGGAAAAGAATATTGTACTAATAATTTAGCAAACTAATTTAGTCAATTAATAGTTATTATGAATGCAATATATTATATGTAAAGTTTGGTACTTTTGATGGAGGATCAGTTATAAATGTAACGACAAAGATAAATGATATTATATTCAACAATAGAAGCATTTTGTGCGCTAACTTTTCTATTTGATTGATTGTTGTCAAATATTTTGTGTGTTAACCAGTGTTGCAGAAGACGGTATTCGGTATTCAGTCGGAGGGGTCACTGAATAGAGAATAATCGGTATTCGGGCGACTATTCGGAATTATTCGGTTTTGTATTTTTTAATATAAAAATTATTTATAATACATATATTCTTATATTTTTATACATATATGGTCATTATTTAACATGAATCCAAGATAAAAGTACCCATCAATATAATAGATATATAGAATTTGACATTTGTGGTGATACCGTGGTAAAACGTAACCCATAAAATTTGAAAATTGAAAATAAAAAAATAAAAATATGAAAAGTCGAACTCCAGTCTGCCTCATAGTCGGTCCAGTCGGTCCAGTCGGCCTCATATTCGGTCCAGTCGGCCGAATAGTCGGTCCAGTCGGCCGAATAGTCGGCCGACTATTCGGTTGGGCCGACTATTGCCCGACTGGAGGTCTATTCAGTCGGGTACCCCCCCGCACCGCATAGTCGGACCGACTATTCGGTATAGTCGGCCGACTATTGCAACACTGGTGTTAACCATTCTATTGAAATATTGATATTGGATTAATAGAGATTGTTTGAACTCTATATGGAAGTTATTTTTCTTAGATCTTTTGTTTGATCACAATTATACATAAATTTAGTTCTATTGTAGTCACTTTTGTATATATTTATTTATTTATAAATAAAAAATTAGGAAACCGCGTAGAACTGCATATACCCCGCATATGCCCTCCATATCGCTTAAGCGCTATTCAGTGACCTATCCGAACACATACGCATATCGCTTTCCTGAACCTTGATTCTAACTGAAGACATTGATGTGAATAGTGGACAAGTTCGTTGGGAGTATTTTTTACATTCTCAAATAGATGTAATGCACATACTGAGGCTGCTGGGAGGCTGGTTTTGTCACGAAGAATTTAAGATTGAGAAGAAGGCTTTATAGAGAAGAGGGTAAATCTTAAACGGTTGGAACAATCAAACTCAATAGTCAAAAATGGTATAAGCTTCATTCCATTTAAATCCTAATAACAAGTTAATCGCATAGATTCCTACTGGGCTAATGGCGAATGCATTTATGGCGAAGACTAAAACAAGGGTGCAAGAGGGCGACCTTGGCAACCACCTCTATGTAGTTGTATCCAACCCTACAAATATGCTTATTCACAAGGATGATAATAAATGATGTAGTGTCATGATGTTTCATCTAAAGAATACACCTCATCACATAGCATTTCCTTCTAACATAGATAAAAAAACAACATTTGAGGGTATTATATGCTTTGCTAAAAACAATCTTCAAAAGAGTGGCATGAGTCCACAACCTTCCCCTTGCAAAAAAAACTTTCTGAGAAAAAATAACCATTTAAAAAACCCTAATTGGATATACGAGATGACCAAAAAACAAAGGTGCACCTAAAACTAAAAAGCTTGCGATAAGAAGGTAGATGGCATTAGCACGGATGAAAGATTTAGTACTCATCAATTGATGTCACCTTCTCTGGCAGCTAAAAAGGCCTAAACATGTAGATCATGCCAAATGGCTCAAATCCAAAGTTACCAAGTGGGAATTTTGTTTCACTGCAACCATCGTCTCATTGCAAAAGTCAATTGTAGTATTCTATGTAGAAGAAAACAAGGCAATAAGGACCTAAGGAGCCTTCTTGTTTCATCCATTTCAATACGGCTAGACCATCCTCTAAGTGTTACCCTCCATGAGCCATACATGTCTAAACATTTGCTTCCACTCAACTTCCACCTTCGAATGATCTTCCATAATTATCCCCATTTTTTCTTGTTTGATTTTATTTCAACCTCCAATACCAAAAGAAGAAACCATTTATTTTTTGGAACACGCACAGGAGCCTATCCCAATATTTGAACCTTGATCTTTAGGGTGGTAGCGACACTGCCCTTGAGATAAGCATTGGGCTAGACTGACCGGGCCCAGCCTAAAGCCCGACTCACCTAGCCCAGCTAAGCCCATACCCGAACCATTTTCGATGAGGGTCAAGTAAACAATTTGGGCCCATTTATTAATTGGGTCAGGCTCGAGCATAGCTCGACCCAGTCCATCAAGCCTAAAAGCCCAACCCAAAATGGAGCCCGAATTAAGGCCCACAAGCCCACTTGAAAGCCCAAAAGACTCCCCTGGTGTGCCTTAGTCTAGGGTTTTCGTCCCATTTCGTGCTGAGTGAGTGCCCCCCCCACGCTCCCAATCTGTTTGCGTGAACGAGTGCCCACCTCCCCTCTATGTTTCTTGCTCGCTAGCCCTAGATGCCAACGCCAATGTCGGCCGCCCCCGTCGCCTCGCCACCCACCCATGGCCACCGTTGTTGTGTAGAGAAGCAACAACAAGCCTCCGCCAGATTACTCGCACTGCCTCGCTACACACCCCTATCTCTCTCTCTCTTAACCTTTTGAAAATTGAACTCCATATCCTTCAATGCAGTTAACCTCCTCACCATAATCAACCCCATGAAAGAAAAAGGGATGAAACCACCCACATGTCTGATCACAACTTCTCTGAAGACTTCAACTTTGTTTTCATTTGGCAATATAATGTTTGCCTCCCACTTCCTTTCATACCCTCCAACAATTCTTCCTTTCTCTGTCGATAACATATCGCACTTTGTGGTTGAAAAGGGATGACCATGTATTGGAACAAGCCCCGTGTATTCGAACAAGCCCCAACAGTATTTCAAAGAAATAAGTAACACAGAGGTGCCTTAGATTTGCCCCAACACTTGGATACGTGGGTGTTATAGTATCCAGGTCTCCTATCCAGAACATGTCTGCCAATAGGTGTTTACAATCCTACAAAATCCTCAAACACTGCAATATGATCCAACTAAAATTTACTTACCATTGAAGAAAATATAAAGGTCCAATAATCCAACAAGCTAGGAAAGAGAAACATTAAAATAGGGGGCATACTTTCCATAACATGTGCTAAGATAAGAATCCCACAACCCATGGTCATCTTCCACATAATCACCACCATCTTGAACCCACCTTCCATCAGCGCTTGGCATAATTGCCATCCCTGAGATTGGTCACAGCCAGTGCAAAGGCCTTAACCTCAACTCATATGTCGCCCCTCCGCACATCTAACCACTCTTACAACTTAAGGCGGTGGAAGGCATGAATTCTAAGGATCCGCCTTCATCACTCCACAAGGCCCGACTCATCTTACCTCAGACTCGTTCACACATGTTTGACCATCCCATTAACCTGTGCAAGAGTTTGCTCAAAGGTTGATCGCAAACTGCAAGGCACACCATGGAGCTAAAGCGAGAATATGACGATCTCAAGCAATGAAAGGAAATATTTCACTAAAAAACCCTATCCGGGAGCATCCCTCTTCAGTGCAATGAAGCATGACTGGACTTAGCTTAGACCCGCTGACATATATTTCATCAAGCCAACGGATAAGAGCAAGTGTCTGTTCGAAGGTCGATCACATTTCAATAAAGGCACATCATGGTGCTGAAGCAAGAGTATAACAAATCTAAGCAGTAAGAGAAAAAAACCTAGCTATGAAAGACAATGGCGATAGTTGGATGATTTCACCACTCAAAATGCTAGTGTCACACAAGGTTATATCTACTACAATCCATGCCTCTAAGAACACTATAGTACCCTTGCCCCACCGAACAACCCTTCACGATGGCACGGCTATCCTTGGATCCCTATCCCTCCAGGACTTCTCACACTTAATTGCAGCAACAATCAAGATAGAGACCGTTTGAGCATTTCCATCGATGATGACCAGCATTCCCATCATTAAAGATCGGAATTGAGTCAAAATACTCAAATGTGACTAGGCCCTATGCACCAAAAGCATCAAGTGTTTTTAACCTGCCACGGAGGGGACAAAACTAACTCCACAGGATCAACTACCAAACAAAGGTTGGTGTTGATGCCACCATGGCCTTAAATTTCGCCGAATTTCGATCGAATTTCAGTTTCGGTAGGTGACCGAAATTCAGCCGAAATGGCCTATATCGGCCGAAATTTGGGGGGGGGACTAGTTCAAAAAACTACCGAAATGACCGAAATTTCGTTTCGGTCCCTCACCGAAACGAAATCAAAATCCGACTTTTAAGGCCTTGGATGCCACAACATCATCCATCAACCTCCTCAACCCCACCTCTTTAATACAACACCATCAATCTACATCCTCAACCTCCATTGCTCCCTCCCTCATAGCCTTCGACAACTTTACTTCCTTGGTTGTTGGTAGCCAAAATCCATCACTTGGGAAACATTGTTATTAATTCTTCTTCATTAGGGTTCTCTAATGTTTGTAGTATGGATGGGCAAGGCTAATGGTTGCAATTTTATATTGGCTAATGAATAATAAATCTTGGAAAGTACCAATTCTATGTTCATCATTTCACTAGGAAAAAATCACAACGTTCCTTTATATCAAAAGTTGGATATGTCCAAGATATGTCCCTGCTTCATTAATGTAGTTTGAATGTAACTTCATGGTCAAAAATGTACAGTGTGATAGAGTGCACATATGCATGATACTATAATTAGTGTAGAAGACACTGATGGATAAATTTATAAGGAGCACAAATGCAATAATAGGTTTTAGAGGCATTTAGTACTTGACCATATATTCACAACTTTAAAAAACTCAACTTTGAATACATTGCTAATGACCCCTCTGAGGAAGCTCTTTTCCTTAAATGGAGAGAATTAGTTTGCACCACATTGAATTTAAATACTGTTCTTTCTACCTCAACTTATGTGAAATTTGGGTGATTTCTTTTTATCATTGGAAATCAAATCACATATATGCTAACTTTAACGCATGTCGAGTTATGAGTTACAACACCTCTCAAGGCCCGCCTAAAGTTTAAGATGCAATGGATCACAAAATAAACAATACAAAAGCAAGATGAAGGCACGTTCACGAAAAGAGCATCAAGTTAATGTATCTAATTTACTACTCATCCCAAAGAAACTATAAAGGACAGGAAAGGCCCATATTCAAAATATGATTAGATGAAAATCCAACCAAAAATTGGGAAACAAATGATAAAATAATTAACCAATATACCGCATTTTAACACACATGGACCATCATGGCCATAATGCATTGACTTGATTTTTTCCATCAGAAACAAATGGGAAAAGGGACATTTCCAGGAATTCAAGCCAGCAAGACCTATTACATTAGTGTAGATTTTAATAATAGTGAACAAATTTCTTATCCTTAATTCTCAACCTCATATCGAAACACTCATGACTTCCATATTGTGATCTCAGCAAGGTCCTTATTAAGGTAACCTAAATAAAAATCAAGGCTATTCCCAAATCCAGTGCTGCACAGATAACATCCTTACTTTCTCCACTCCAGCAAGCAATGAAGGCATCCAAGAGAAGATCACACACTGAGCTCCTTATAATTAAGGTAGTCTCAATAAGCGAAAATAAACAGGAATACATGAAAATACTCCGTATTCACTCATTTAATTTTGATGGCACGAAGACAATGTCAAACAATCAACAGTGTCAATTACTGTTTTTTTGACCAACAGGCAACAGTTCGATTTAAAATAGATAGTGAACTCATGAAAACTCAAATAGTTCACCGGAAAGCTTTTGTCCGTACAGATCCTGCACTAAACCCGTCAACCCTTTCCCATCAAAAAAAGGCATCATTAATCTCAAAAGCCAGTTCAAATCCAATTTGCATTACTTCGGACAGTGGATCGTATTGCCCAAACAGAAGTCTTTTGGCACAACTTTCCTTCTACTCTGTTACATCTCATCCAAATCCATCCACCCATCCACGTGCACACCTCCCGTTATTAGATCCCCCAATCAACTCCTCTGTTTCAACAAACGACACGATCAATTGAACGGATCCCATCCCATTGCCAAAAAAAGCGAATCTCATTCAATTGTTCTCCGGGTATCTCAAAATCCCCACCTAAAAAAGTCTGCCACGTCAGCAGGGAGTTTCCGTTTCCGTTTACGTTCGAACGAACAAGCAAAGAAACAAACAGCGCCTAATGTAGAGGTTGAGAGTAAAGAGGCCAACCTCGCCGGTGTGGGCGAAGCAACTGTGGAGGTAATTCTCGTCCATCCAGTAGTGGAGGTCGCCGACCCAGATGGTCTTGTTGTCCTCGGAGGAGTGGTGGGGAGGCGGCGGAGGGGGCGGCGGGGGAGGGCCCTGGCCCTTCTGGAAGGGCGGAGGGGCGGCGGGGTGGAACTGGACGTAGGGCTGAGGCGGGGCGAAGTGGGGCTGCGCCGCCATCATCTGGTGGTGCTGCATCACCATGGTGGCCGCGGGGTACTGCATAGGCGCGGCCATCCACGGCTGCGGAGGGGGGAGGTGTGGTTGACCGTCGCCCGCGGCGGGCTGCATCGCACGCACCGAGAGAGAGAGAGAGAGAGAGAGAGAGAGAGAGAGGCGAAGTGGGGATGGGGATGGGAAGAAAAAGAGAGATCTTGGGATTGGATCGAGGGTTGGGCTAAGTAGGGAATGGCGGCTGCGGTGGGGTGGGGGGCATGGGAGTGGTTTGTTTCTTGCCGTCGGATGGGGAATGAGGAGGAGGCTTCCTGGCCGTCGCTTTCGGGGGAGGGAAAGGCGCCGCGGGTTTGACCGGATCCGGATCTCGCTCGGGGGAGAATGTGGGTGCGGTGTGGTGTTGGGGGTTGATGGCGCAATCAATGGCACGCTGCATCTTGTAGTGATAATGATGCAAATTTCCCCATTTTATTAATGATAGTATAGTGATGATGATAACGATGCACCCTATGCAAATTTCACCGTCTTTGTTGTATTGTATATTTCTCCATGTATAAATAGTATCTGTTCAATCACGGAGATTGGACGACATTAATATCTCCATGTATTAGCATATTTCTCCAATGGTGCAATTATATGCCCAATGTGGAGTTACCATCACCACTTTATGGTTGGATGTATGCGTTATATGAGTAGATTCACAAAGAGGAAGTGTATTTATAGGACATGTCAAAAATAGGCCGATTTCCTAATTCTTCCTTGCCACTTCTGACCAATTCTTCTTGCTCGATTGTGTCCACCAATCAAACTTCAACCAATTAAGGTTTGACAGAGAAAGGGATATATATATATAAGTTGTTCAATTATGAAAATTAAGATTAGATGTAACATGATGAACTCTTGGTCTAACCTTATTGGTTGTTATGAGCAAATGTATAAGAACTTCGTAGGCTCCAGAAGCCCTCAAGGCCAACTACGAGAAAAAGTATGTGTGAGAGAGAGAAGACCTAATAAAATCATAATAATTAATGCAACTGCCGCAATGGTTTGGCACAATTGAAAGGAACACGATGTCATATATCACAATAACTACTATTCAACCATGGAAATTGTGGTAGGGAGGATTTGTTTGGATATCTAAGGAGTATAAAGATAGAGTGATTTGTACCGCCAATCATTGACATTGTATTAAACATTAGCCTAGTTTGGTGAATTGAGTAAATTCCTCGTTTTCTCAAAAGAAGATCTAATGAAGTCAAATCCATGTTTATGATATTGATTTTTTTTTCGTATTCATACTGGTTTTTTTCTTATTTAATCTTACGATTTAATTTTATCACATGTGATATTATAAAGAGAGTTGACTTTGTGCAAACCTTCCATTAGAGATATGTTTAGTTTTAGTATTTGATTTTGGACAGCATTCAACCTAGTAGTTTTTCATCACTTTAGGAGGGTGGGGGGGTTGAAACCCTATGTGTTAGTGATCGATATTCCTATGATTACATTTTATTATGTCATAGATTTCTTGTGATTTTGATAATCATACATGATCTGCATATCAACCCTATAAAGTAAAATATTTTTGTTATGAACTATATGGAATTCAATCTGGAACAACTTGATCATTTCTCGTTCTCTAGAAATCCTAGAATTCCCAGTGTTAACAACAACATCATCGCTAATGGAAGGTTGTAATTTACACTCGTGCAATGTTATAGGATCTTCTGACACAAAGTTTTGTGTAGTTTACCTCGAATTCGTAGTCCAACATATGATATAGTTACTGACCAAATCAAGTATCATGTTTTGTGGAGCCTAGTATCTTCGCCAATATCATTAGTCTAATCAAGTCATCGACTATTCTAATTAGGTTCAACTAATGACTTTCACCATGGACGATGCCTGAGGATAATGACGGGAATGAAATATGGACAATCTACATACACGCAGAAACACGACACCTACTTCAACGCTCCAACCAAACACAACATCCTTAAAAGGAGGGAACATAAAACATAATCAGAGGTAAGAGGTAAGGATCACAACTCACACATAGGTGGAGATACGACTCAACCAAAGTTTCTTGCACAAATGTCATGATCCACCTCCATGATATGATAGCATTGATCCTTAGTTGAATGCATGATTAAGCACATATTTGATGCGCCTACAATTTTCATGAGCAGTGGAAGCAACCACGGACAAATACGATCAAATAAGCAAACACACAAACACACGGATTTGCATGGTTCACTCGTAATTAGGCTCAATATATGTGAGGGGAAAAGGAGAAATAATTTTTAGTGTTGTCCTATTCTATAGAGAGGAGTGATGAATCGATATCATAACTCGATTGAATTAAGTTGAATCGATATTACAACACATCCAATTAAATAAATGTTACATAGGTCTCGGGGTTGGAAAAAATCCAAAACTCTAAATCAAATTAAATAATAAACATAGGCTTTCACCTTGGTTACTAATGAAACTGTGACTCATCACTCTGATCAGCTAAAAATAGATCTCCATCCCAAGTAAATATATGCATTTATGTGTTTATAATTGATAATTAGCATACATGCATTTGTAGATAAATTTGCAATTAATATCATTTTTATATTGCATTCATATTCACTTATAAATATTCACTCAATTTTATCCATTTTTAATTAACTCCAAACATAAACCAGGTCCATTGAGTAAATATTGCTAATATTAGTCAATAAAAAATCCTAACATGTATATGTGCGTAATAAACCTAAACTCTAGTTTGAGACTCAAAAGCCCTAAATGATGATATCTCTCGCATACACTGTCCAATTTCACTATGCTCACTTTTGAATTAACATACACTCAATTATCTACAAATCAAGATCAAATTCAAAAAGAATCAAAGTTCATATGTGAAACTTATATTTTGGGTCCAAACTGTATATTGTACATATTTACTGATTTTTGACTTGTTATTTCATGTGCATATTTAACTCTTATTTATTTATTTTGTATTCCTTTATTTCATGTCATTTTTTAACTAAAAGTGTAAAATTAAAAAACTAAAAATCGGAAAAATATATAAAGAAAAAGATAAGTTCTGACTTTATACATTCAACCCAATTCACTTATACTAATTCACATTCCCAATTTATTTCTAATTTTTCTTAACCCATTCAAAATTCAAAAAATAACATTCAAGATCATTATTGCCATACATCATTTTTAATTTTGCATTTATTTATTACCATAGAAAAATCAATAAAACTAAAAACACAAAATTTTGATTTTTTATTCTATAAAATTCCATCATAAAATCATATATTTCATATTTAATTCAATTTGCATCTGGGTCCTTCATGAGCATTGTAGAGTGCATTTAGCGCTATAACTAAATAACATGAGGTCGTTTACTATTATTTATTTTTTTTATTTTCTTGCATTGGTCAATGGTCAACCTTGCACACATGCCAGCATCCCATTAGTCCACCTTACACACTAGTCAACCTCTCTTATTTTGTATCGCCCCCCATTTCTGACTACTGGATCAAATTTGATCCATCGGTCACCCTCCTTGCTACACTCCCTCATGTGACTCCATCAGATGCGTTCGATCTCGAACGATCCAATGGTCCCTAATTCTCCTCCTACCTCTATTCGCCTCTCCACAACCGGAGATCCCCAACGGTTGACCTCCACCTCCTCTTCGATCCTCATCGCCAACTAACTCATGTGCACGATTCCCCTTATCTTGTACCTCCAAGTCTCCTCCCATCATCTGATCTCCAACGAACTTATCTCCATCCATGGTCCCCCTATCTCCCAATGGTTGAGCAAGAACCCATAGCCAACCTTATTACACAGACTCTATCCTCTCCGACATCACATCAATCGCATAAAGATCTCCATTGTAAGCCATCATGCCTCCAGTTCCCTTTTCGTTGAATTGAAACCCACCAATCTCCCTTGTCTCCATACCCTCACCAAGAACCAACACATCCAATTCCAATCCTAATACCCTCCATCTCATATCTCCTCCAACGATTCTTCATCACCCACTCTCCAACAAACTAAAATCCAGAAATCGTGTTCCCCTCGCCTCTGCTACCAAGCCATCTTCCCCAATCATATGATGACAAAATCTAACCACCTTGAACCCTCAGCCTATGTCTATTCCTCTTATATAAATCCAAATCTTGACCTTCCCAAACCATCCACCTTGACCATCTTTGACCAAATAAAGACAGAGAGAGAGAAGATACTAGCTAGTGACAACGATGATCCACTCAGGCGAAGGCCTCTCCTAACCAGTGAGATATAAGGAGGCATCCCCCTTGTTGTTGCTCCATTAATGGGACAACGGAGTCTCTCATCCCCGTTAGTCCGATCTGATCGTAGGCGAAGATCAGTGGACCACCAACGAGATCCACAACCTTCGGGCAAACTTCGACCACCAGGTATATCCTTTCTAACCCTCTTCCTTATCTCATATTTTTTCCTATTTCATATTTTCTTCTTCATCCTCGAAACCTCTGTCAAATAGAAAAATCACGAGTCCATCTTCTCCATCTTCAAACCAATCCTCTGATTAACCTCACACCCTCATCTTAGTAATCCGCCATCTTGGGAATGAGACCACTAGCTCTGACAACCTGTGAGTGACATCAATAGTAAACTTTGGAGAGGCCACGATGGCTAATTCTCCAACGATTCGGTTTGATACAAGGCCCTTATCAGTCCTTGACATAGCTAAAAAACCTTCTCACTACTAAGCTTCGAGGACTCTGCTTCAGCGGTTCTTTCAAGACAACAACAAATTAAGGTCATCTGACCATCAACACATTTCCAGACAAACCCAAAACCACAAGGTAAACATCGCCTTCCCTTTCTGTTATTCTTCCTTGATCTTCTTTTATTTTCTTCTTCTTCTCAGAACTATTATCTGCTACTTCTTCTTCTTTCCTTCTCGTCATCTCCCAATCACACCACCTTCGACCATTGCCTCACCTCCTCCCCCTCTTGCTTTTGTTCTAATCCATAGATCTATTATCTTCCGCCAACTTTGTGTCTGGAGCATTTCTCCATCACTTGACATCAACAAAGCTTAATAGTGCACATTTTCCCTTATGCATCACGATCGCTTGAGGATACCATCCTTGAGTCTTCCCTTCTGCTTGCAAGTACATAATCGAGAACCATCCTGGCATAACAGGAGCTGGGGGACCTTAGCCAAAGCCTTCCATTAATAGCATTAGCGAATCTAAGGTGCTCCGCCTCGTATTAATCTCAAACGGTCAGAGAATAAGGGTGTACATGTGCCATTGATCCATTCATGAATTCGAATCACAACTAGTGATTTCAGAAGTCAAAGTCATGTGTTCATTGCACATAACTTGGCATATCTTAAGTATACACCAGCACTTCCTTAAAACAACAAGAAAGTCCCCGCCTCTAGGTAATTGCAAAAGAAAAAAATTGGTAATTACACATTAGTCATTGATGAGCGCGAAATCCACCTCTTTAATAATGATGAATTGTAGCATAGGAAGTAAATTTCGGTCGATCAAAAACCACAATCTTTGAATGTTGTGGAGTATTTTTTTTACTTGGCAAGTGTACCAAGGTCGAACACAAGGACACGGCTGCCTAATGTGTTTATCAAATTTTGATTCATGAAGGCACAACGTCAATTAATTTCCATTTCAGGCCCTCATTCAATTTATGCTAATTACAAAGCTTTACCATGATGCATGCAATTTTTATCGGTTTTTATGCAATTATAAAGTGATGCATGAATGAATATGCAAGATTATGTATATACAGGTAAAATCCTACAATTATACCCTAAAAATTATGATCAACATGATAAAAATGAGACCAAGTGTCAATTTCAACACAACTATCAACAGTGGTCATCACATCGAAGCAAGGCAAGGAGAGCAGGTCCCAATTACTACATAAAATTCACTTTAATTAAAATAGAGGCAAATGAAATAAATAAGCATACTAAAATGTAGAGGACAAAATAAGGATCAAAACGACACTAAAATCATGCAATTTGGACCTACGATGCTCAAGTTATGCTAGAAACAGTGCAAGGGCATAAATGTAATAAAAATGCAAGGAAATAAAAGGATAAATATTGTATTTAGGTCCCTGGAAGGACCTAAATGCCATTATGAAAAACCGCATGTGTCCAAGTGCAATTTTGCCATGCGCGTAGGGACCTATTTGTAAATTCAGAAAGTATGAAGGGCCTCCGTGTAAATAACCCTAGGCGCGCATGTGAGGCACGCGCCTGGAGGACCAAAATGCAAATTCCATTTCTTCCAGTGTCTTCTTTGCAAATAACCCAGGCCTCACGTGCATTGCACGTGAGGGCCCAGGCTCGGGTGAAGGCTTCAGGCTCGGGACGCATGGCTTCAACTGGGGGTTCGAGGCGTGGTTTGGTCTGCCCGAGCCTGTAGGCATGGAGTATAGGCTCGGGAGCCACGCGTCTTCATCATACCCGCCCAATCCTGGAGATCGAACGGCATCTGTAACGTCTCCCTCCGCCGCGGCCCACTGGAGGAGGCGGGGCTCCGGTGAGCCCCCTAGAGCGTCGCTAGGCTCCGCGAGGCCCTCCGAAGATCGGAGAAGAATGTTGAGGCCCTCGCGAAGGAGCTGGAGATGTCGCAGAACTCCGGAGGCGATTAGATCGGTCAGTCGATGCAGAGCCACTGGTGGCGGAGATGGTGGTCGGAGACGAATTGCAAGCTCCGATCATTGAAGTTCCTGCAAGGTTAGATAGCCGAAGCATGCATTGGTGAAGTGCGAGTGTGAGGTGGATGAAGTGATGCCCTATGTGCGGTGAAGAAGGCGGAGGGCAGAGGCTCCTTCTTCGGCAGACCGGCGAGGGAGTGGGTCGGAGTGAGGGGAGGTCCTGGAGAAGGGAAATGGGGTCGGCGAGGATCAGAGTGGTCGGGCGGAGAAGGTAGGTAGATCGGATGAGGGTGGTTGTGAGTTGTGGATTCGGGAAACTTACGAGAAAAAGGAACAAAATTCACCTCACCGGAGCGAGGTGATGGCGGAGGGGGGCAGCTTGGGTTGAGGCTCCATAGGAGCCTCCGGTCGTCGCCCGCGAGTCCAGCTATTGTCCTCTGAGCTCAGTGGTGGCCGGAGCACACCAAAACGCGGCGGAGGCGCCGCAGGTCAACACCGGTAGAAAGCCATTATCGCCTCGACATTCCGCCCCTCCGCTGTCACCGGAGGGGCGGAGGAAGCTAGGGTTAAAGCCTAAGTTGGTGGACGAGGGCGAACGGAGGCGGAGGGGGGTGTTTATAGGTGGAGAGTCTCAGGAGGTTACGTGGTGGAGGGGAGGTTTCGACGAGGATTTTAATGGCGAGGGAATATCGGGGGTGAGTAAAGGAGGTAACGTGAGGATGGCGGGGGACTGGGCTGCGAGAGGGAGGCGTTACGAGAGGAGGTGGGTGGCTGGGACGACGGCCAGAAATGGAAGGGGTCAAGGGCTCGCCAGGTGAAACCGCCGGTGGGAGTGGGGTTACGCAAGGTTGATGATAAGCCACAGCCGTTGGATCGTGAGATCCAACGGTTGAGGTGAAGCGCGCATCTAGGATATAGGTGGGGTGAGTGGTTAGGATTGATCAATGGAGATGATCTAACAGTGCGGGTTTAAAGGGGGACGTGGCACGTTGAGGGGCGTTAGATGATGGGTTGATCGGATGGTTATGGAGAAGCGCTAAAGAGCGGATCAGATCTAATCAGAGATGGATCTGACGGCTGAAGATAAAGCGGGTGATGGACGGTGACGATGAGGGTGAAATTAATCGTGCGGTGGAACGGAATGAGGTGACGTGGAGGCTTGAGGGACGTAGGATGAGGATGAGATCGGAGGGTTGGTATTAAGGCGCTAATGGGTGGCTCAGATCTGATCTGGGAGTCAGATCGGACGGTGAACGATGGAGCGGGGTTCAACGGGTGAGATGGAGGCGGGCTTAAGAGGATCCGACGGCCCAGGAGGCCGTCGGGTGTCTGCAAAAGAAGTGGGTCGCGTGGTGGCTCCAGAGAGCGCCACGTGGCCCAATCAGAATAATTCAAAATGTAAATACAAATATAAATACAAAAGAAATAGTTAGAGGTCGAATTAGGAAAAAGTCAAAACACGAAAGGTTGCTCGTCTCGACGAGATCTACAACTTTCATGTTGGTTAAAAAGCCAAAAGAGGTCATTTGTACAAAAAGTGTTTTTGGAGGTATTTCTAGGGGAATAAAAACACCAAGTTTGTGGTTTTGAGATTTTTTGTATTTTTTATCTTTTTAAGGGTAAGTGAATTATAGATAACTATTCTACCTAATTTTTAGGGATTTTCGAGGATAAAATAATTACAAGAAAATAAAAGGGAATTGAAAGCAATAAATTAATGGTAATTTATATACAATATACTACAGGATAAAAACAAGGAATTAGAGGGTATTTTTATTGGTTTGTTTAAGCAGGGATTTTAATAAGCGGCTTTTAACATGATGAATACGAGATTCATCAGTCACTGTGTAAAGTATTTTATTTATTTTATTTAAATTGCATCAATACATCTTTTTTGGGGTATCATTTTGACCAACTTTTATTATCTTTATCTATTTTTAAAATATCCTACTACAATTAAGGCTCTACCATTTCAATATTTAATAAGATTTTTTCTAAGTTTTGTTTGATTAAAAAATATTTGGTAGAAGTTGTCATACTTTCCCATATGTGCTTGATTAAATCTTCGTAATCATTCAATGCTTTGAAAATTCTCAAAAATCACATTTTATATATTTGATTGTGATTTATCATGTACCCAAAAATCAATTCATTTTCATGCATCGTTCTTCATAATAAATTCTTTTGTGATTCAGATTATTGATTTTTAATTAAATCCTTTTTAGTATTTATATGAAATTAAAGTTATTCTGGATTCTTATCATTTAGGTATATAGGATAATTTTAATTTTTTAAAATATTGAAGGTTGGTGTTTATTGAAATTCAATTAATATAAATAACTTTTTCTACATTTAAAAAGTCATAGAAAAATTATTTTGCATTAGAAAAATATAAAAAAGTTTACAGTGTCCTCACTTTGCATACATTCACATCTGGGCCAAGTTTTAAGATTTCTGGAATTCATTTGATTGAATTTTTGTGGAAATATCCCTAAACTTGACCACATTTGCATAATTACATCATAATTTCATAAAAAAACTAAAAATTCCTTATTGAAAAACAAGCATTGAACTATCTAAAAATTGATCATAAGTTGATAAGTTGTCTCCTTGAGTCTACATCGGGGCTAATTCGAGTAAAAGAAACAAATTGGTCACTTACATTTGTTGATTGATTTTTGTTTATGTTTTTAGACTACATGTTTATTACTTGCTATATTTGACAGTTTCATACAAATAAGAGTAATAAAATTATGTTTTTCAAATGGCGTCGTTGTTGGGGAGGTGTATGATTTAGGATTGAATTTAAGATGACTCGGTGCAAAGGTTTTCCACCCTCGGGTAGTCTGACCCATGATTTTCTTATGCATATTTCCTTTATTTATTTCTTAGTATTTCTATATTTTTATTTCTATACATACATACATACATATATATATTTGTATCTCTTTCTAATATAAATATTTCTTTTATGCAATGGACTTGGAGCAACTTTTTCAGGAGCTCACACAACTTGAAGAAATCGAAGGCGAGCAATTCCGTAGACCGAGCTCGATGAAAAGGCACTGAGGAAATTTTTTATTTTCGAGAGAGTGTTTAGATTGGATTTTAATTTCCAAGCATTATTTTGAAATTATTTTGTAATAATCGTTAATTTTCATCAGGATTTGTTTGAAGACTCTCACTTGTACCTAGATATTGGACAATTGGCATGTTTCGACCCAGATAGTCAGGACCCCAACATTTATTTGTGGTGCTTAATGTATATCTAGGATTGCACTACAGCTTTGAAAGTTACCAAGGGTTATTTGTTGCGCTCGTAGTCCTAGGGTCACACATCTTCTAAAAGATACTCTAGGTGTTCTACTTAGCCAGAATTAGCATGTTCTTTACTCGCTAACAGAAGTATCTTAGATACTACATGGATATTGCGAGCATCACTGAAAGCTTTTTTATCTAAGCATGCATCATCATTTTATCGATTTGCATTGGCTTTTCTAACTCCTCCCTCTATGTTTTTTCTCACTTAGGACTAGGGGTATACACATATCGGATAAACGATGTAATCTGATCTAATCTAATGCTATTGGAACAGATTTGTTTCGTTTTATCATTCTAATAGATCAGATCAGATTGTAATTTTTCAAATTCATTAAAGTAGGGATCATATCGGATCTTTACTGAGATCTGATCCATTAATCCGTTAATATATACACAAACATACATACATACATATATACATATATACATAAACAAACATACAAACAAACATACATGCATACATATAATATGTATGTGCACCCATTCTGAATTCCCTAGATGACTGTAATCAATATCATTCATCTCATTTTTTTTCTCATATCACTATTGGATACAAGTTCTCTTTCTACCACCCTTTCTTCTCTCTTGAAAGTCAAATGTTAAATCTTCAAGATAGTAAAGTATGACTATAATTCGTAAAATTGTAAACCATGTTTGATTATTCTCCTCTTAGTGTCCTCTCTCTCATTTCACTCTCGGCTGCCAATATTTCTCACAGTTCCTTCTTAGTCCATTTAGTTGATGCCTCTTTGTACAATGTTATTCTCCTCCAGCACACCACTGCCCCCTTCCTCGTGATATCATAGTTAGTATCATACAATGCTATCCTCCTCCCATGCGACACCATTTGTCCGTAGTATGTTGCCATTGTTATGATTTTTATTATAAGAAAATAGTTTTGGGATATTTGCCTAGTATGTTTTTAAATTATTGTTGATCCTTTTGTTTGTTATCTTTTACTTGCTCTAACTTGCACCTTATTGTAGGGATGAAAATGAATCAATTACATGGTCAAATGAATCATATCCATCTAAAAACAAACAAGCATACTCTGATTCCTTTCATTATAAATTGATATGCGATTTTGAATAATATTTTTCATAGATTTTGTATGTTTTTACTATAAGCATACTCTTATAAACAAAATTTCATTTCAAATTCATTTTAAATGAGAAGCATGTTGCTCAACTGGTGGGCTACATTTAAATTAGTTTGTATTGGATATTTATTCAAGTGTGAATGGTATATGATTATCATTTGTTAATGATATATTATAGAGATTTGAATGGTGTTCTTGGAAGTGGTTGGGCTTTTGCATAGTTTAAGACTATACATCAATCTTGGACTTCATCAATATCTGTCTACGGAGATCGTGATTTTTATATCTGATTTGTCTTTTGTATCCTCATTTGATATCTTGTATTATTCTTATTTGAACCATTTGTTGGAAGTTTAATTGCAAAAAAATAATGCATCATTAAAAAAAGGAACTTAAATTTCAATCTCAATATAATCTATTAGTTTGATTGTGTGGTCTTCAAATTTTTGTAATGGATTATTCACAGAATTCTTCAACTTCCATTTGATTATATGATTTTTATTTCTTTCTAAAACTATTTATATTATTGACTTTTTATATATTATTCAAATTTCGAGGGCTAATGTGCTATAGAATACAAACACGATTGAGTATACTATTGAGCGATAAAATGTAAGTGTAAAAATCCTATCCAATCCTATACAATCCATAGTTCGATGGACCGGATCAAATTGTATTAAAGCATTTGATGGATTGGATTGGATTCGAAAAATAGAATTTCGTTAATTGGATTGTACATGGATTAAGCTAAAATCCAATTCAATCCAATCCATGTGCACCTGATGAATCTACGTTTCATCATCTTTATTCTATCGTTTTGGCCTTAAAAACCCTAGTAAATGCGTGTAAATAGCGTTAATTTAGGCATTTTAGCATTCATGCGTTATTGTGTAAATATTGTATAAAATGTGGTTTTTAAAGCCAAAATTATAGAATAAAGAAAAGAAAAGAAAAAAAGTAAAATATTGTAAATATTTTATGACCCAAAACCCCGAGACCTAGGCATCTTGATGAATAGGTCCATAAGGATAAAGTAGGGGGAGATAAGGGTCAAGATACAACAAAAATACCCTTTTATTCAATTCATTCTTTATTCATTTTGGGACCTATTTTTGGTTCCACTTTTTATACCTCAAATAAAGAAACTTTGAACATAAAAGTTGTAGATAATTAAATAAAGAAAAATAAAAAATTGATTTCACTGAAAAATAATACACAGATAAAAAGTTATGATCTGAATAAAAATCCAGAATCCCAATTTCCCAGACCTGTATCTTGCAAATAAAAACTCGAAATGTACCAAAACTCACCTTTAATTGTATATACTTAAAATAATATATTTAATAGAGGTGGTTTCATATTTTTCGAAGTTACTGTTTGAAAGTTGTGTTTTGGACCCCACTTGTATACTTGTACAGATTAAAATATTCATTTTATTATTTATTCATTATTTTTATAATTTTATATTTTTATAATTTTGTAAATATTATTTATAATATATATATGCATTAAAATTAGAATAAAAACCTAAAGAATATACAAAATAAAATACTTGTATATAAAAGACATAGGTATAATATCTATACTTATACCTGTATAATTAATACTTTTATTTTATTAAGTATACAAAAGACTTCATAAAAATACAATAAAAATATATTTAAGTGTATAAAAATAATTTATAATTATATAAAATAATAAACAAAAATAAATAAATTAAATGTACAAAAGAAAAATTAAATAATAAAAGATGTAGATATATGTACCTATAAAGGGTATAATTGGTAACTTGTAATTATTAATCTCGAAAAAGTAATTAAAAATCATAATAGAATACCTTATAAAATAAAAAACATTTTTATTTAATAATCATAAATTAATAAAATCATTTACTAATTTAAAATTATTTTTAAAAATATTTTTTCAGAGGTTTTTCCTGGTTGGTCCACGTGAACCAACCAGGTGAGTCTGACAGTTGACCTCGGGTCAACTGTCTGACTCCCCCTTTGGGCTGTGTCAGAACTGCGTTTCTGGCCATGTTTGACCTTTTTTTCGAGGGCACGCCTTACACTATCTCGTGATGCATCCTTCTTCACTTTTGTGCCTCGTTCAATGATCTTACACGCCCAAGCTTTACCTTGGGGAATGGATTCAAGATCCGCCAGATATTCCTCGTTCGAGGAGCCCACTCGGCCACTCTTCAAAATAGCACCAGTCACTTCCTCCCTCCTTTAAACCCTCTTTGACCTTCTTTCCCCTCTTTGATAGTTAGTTCTGGATTGGTTCTTGTGACAGGAGATCCTCCAACTCCTCAGGGGCGGGGCTAGTCGAGCAAGGAGGCGATTCCACCACCTCCGGCCACCTTTGGCCGTTGAGATCCAACCTTGGGTTTTTCAACCCTCGAGGTCCACCTTCTCCTCGTTTTTCTATCCATTTTCTTGCCCATTAGCTAGTCGTTAGTTTTAGCTTCTAGTATATGCATTTAGTTTATTGTTCAAGCGATCAGTTAGTGTAGTTTCCATCATCGAACACTTCGTCGGAGCTCGAGGGCTCCGGTGACCACCATCCACTCCACGCCACCCATCTTTCACCATTCAACGCTGGGTTTTTGCACCTCCTTTTTGCTGCTGTGTTTTATTTGTCACTTGCAGGACCCAAGGGAGGCCCCAGCACCTCGTTTTCTTGCCCAAGACCAGCCCCAGGTCGGTTGGAGCTCCATTGAGCGCCAGACGGCCATTCCATGGCCCTCGGCCCCTTCTTAGCCACCTGGGAGTAGCGAGTTTGCTTCAGGAGCTTTTTGGTGCGTTCTGGACAGTAGTCGGAGGTCGGAGGAGCCCAGGGAGCCCGATTCAAACTCGCCCCACGCGAGTTCTTTAACTGTTCTTCCCCCGCGCCTCAACGCCGTTCGATCTCAGCCTGTTCTTGGCGTACAGCAGCGTCCGTTGGATCACGAGCATCCAAGACCGTCCACAAGCTGATGATCATCTAATCCTATCCGTCATCCGCCGAAGGGGTATCGTGGCGCCCTGCACTGACACGTGGCATAAGTGACGCGCTGCGAGCCGTTGGATCGCACCCCTCCGCAGGGTATTTTGCATGCTTAGCCCTGTCAGTTTTGTATTTAATTAAAACTCTTTAAACATTCATCTGATGTGTATCATCTTTGCAAATTTTATCAAAACCCCCTCGGACTTTCTAAATTTTCATCCGCGCCCCTGCGCACGTGCGCTTGGGTATTTTGCATACAATGGTCTGATTTTCCGTGTATTGCTTGTTAGTGTTAAAATAGTTTTATCACGTGTTAACTTTCTGGCACCTTTGCACTTAAGCCCTGAAGTTCTCGATAATTGCATTTAAGCCCTTGCCAGGAGCACGTGCAAGTCACGTGCGTCTTGGCGTTTTTGAAAATTTAACCTCGCGGGTTTGGTTATTGATGATTAGTCCAGCAAAGTTTTTATTACAGTTATAATTTTTTAGGATATTTACATCTAAGCCCCTGACTTTTCTAGTAATTACATAAATACCCCTAGCATGTATGCATTTTCTTGCCGTTGTCTCTAATTTTTACATGCATCTATAAAATTCCAAAAATCACCAAAAAATCGTCATAAGCTCCTGTTGCATTGTAGTTTCACACCATATTTTTATTTTCTATTTTTATTGTATTTTAATATTTATAAAAATTCAAAATTATGCATTTTCAGCACTGTTTGCATTAGAAAATCCATAAAAATTATAAAATCACCTCAGAAAATTTCCAAAAAAATATATTTGTGTCTTTTAGTGTCTTTTAACTTCAGTCCAAAAACTACTAAAAATTTCAAAGTAAAAACCTTAAAATTAGAAACCACTTAAAAACTAAAAAGAATCTAAAAAATCAAAGAAAAATCCTAAAAATATAAACTCTGGTCCTGTAGCTTCTCTATTCTATTGTATTTTATTTAAAATTAATTTGGAAAAATTTTGTTAATGTTTGGTATTTTTCATTCCCATTTTAATTTCGGCCAGTAGCTTATTCACTGTTTTCCCTTATTTTTGATTTTAAAAATACCAAAACATTTTGAAAAATCCCCAAAAATGAAAAAAAACAGTAAAAAATTATAAAAAGACCAAAAATATTTTATTACCTGATTTTGAGTATTTTTGCCTATTTTTATAAATACTCTATCCCTCTCTTCCTTATATTGTATGTATATTCTATTATTGAAAAGAAAATATAAAAATATAAAACATAAAAAGAAAATACAAAATCAGTAAAAAGGAAACCAAAATACAAAAAAATATAAAATCAAAAATTAAATAAATAAAAAAGTATAAAAAATAAAAACCCACAAAAAATAACATAGATAGACACTTGATCACACTCACATTTTTTGTGCATCACTGCCCCGTTCTACCTGTCTGCTCCTTGTGTTCGACCTCTACACATACTTGCACCTATACACATCTTTGTTGTAGAGTTATAATAAATTTTAACTCCTTACATTCACTTTGATTTCCTTATTTGACTGTTGTGGGTTAATTGTTGTTTTAATCAGGATTTTTGAGCGGTCACCGCATCGACTGCGGTTTCGCCTTGTGAAATCGTACGACCGCTCGATTTTCGTGGTTAAACAGCACCCCACTTAGGACTAAAGGAAGTTGGTGATGTCCAGTAGATGTGCTTGATCGTGGACTTCAAAACAACTGATCACCTAATTTAAAATTGAGACTACTAAACAAAATGTATTAATTAAGAACCGGATAAAATTGGACTCATTATATGTGGGAGAGAAACCACATCCTTGTACGCAAGTACTTCTCTAAACTATGAGTGGGAGGGGATGCATCCTTAAGGTTAGAGCCCAAACCCTGTACGTGCATCCTAAGTCTCCAAATTTGACTCTCGCAAGTTTAGGAGCTTCAACTGCTCGCCTTTGATCATAGAGAGATATTTTGGGTGTGCAAGTCTACTATTTTCTTCAGGAGTATGATACCTTATGAATACCTTATGGAGAAAGGAATATCATTCCTATCTCACTCCTCCTAATACACCTCAACTCAAAAGAGTTGTAAGGAGATGCAATTGGATCATGCGTGACATGATTTGATAAATGATGAATATTATCCTAATTACCTCTTAGTTTCTAGGTCTATATGTAGTGGAGACTACAATATATATCTTTAATAAGATTCCATGCAAATATAAACCCCAAAACCTCATAAGTTATGGTTTGGAACCTTGCCTAGTGAACACTTGAGGATTTAGGGTTTCTTGGTCCATAAACATGTCACGAATGCAAGTGAGCCGGAATCTAGCACCAGAGAGTGCTACTTTGTTGGGAATATAAAGGATGATATCGGATATCCGCTTTATAACCTTGAGATTCTTAAAACATTTAATCTCTAGGATATGCTTCTTAGAGGTTGACTTTCTTGAGAATCAAGATGAAAATGAATTGAAGGAGCTTATTTAATCTTGAGAAGATAATGATGCTCCTGAAATTGGAAACTAAAAGGACAATTAAAGATGAAACACTTATAACTCTTTAAATTTGTTTGAGGGTGGTAAGACCACCTAAGGGTATAGATTCCATGTATCAGATAAGTCTGACAATACTTTGACTTCATATGATGAAACTTTTGAGGATCATGACATGGAAAGATGGATGTTACCAGTAAAGTCTAAAGAAGACTTCATATATAATTGTTGTGTATGGACTCTCAATGATCCACCTATAAGGGTAAAACATGCTGGGTGTAAGTGGATCTTCAAGAGAAAGAGGAAACCTGATGAGAAGGCAGAGACCTTCAAAGCACGACTCATATCCATAAGATACAAACGAAGAGAAGATATCGCTTGCCATGAAACTTGCTCTTCAGTGACCTTGTTTAAATCCATCGGAATATTGCTAATTGTAGTTACACAACTTGACTATAACTCTACAAGATGGAAGTCAAAATTTTATTCCTCTATGAATTCCTCACCGATGGATATTCATATGAAGTAGCCCCGGGGATTCATAGTTGAGGAACACAAAATGTGTAAGAGAACTCCATCGATGGACTCAAATAAGCTTCCAGTATCCGGAACATCAGATTTATTGAAATTATAAAGATTATGGTTTCATATAAAATATTGAGGAACCATGTGAAGCTTAGTGGTAGTGCCATTATGTTCATCTTGCTAAATGCAGATAATATCCTAATCATTTTGGAATGATATAAGGATGATAATAAGTGTTTTATAATCTGGTTGTTCCATACCTTGAGATGAAAGATCTTAAGGATACCTCTTATATCTTAGTTCTGAAGATGTTCATAAGCAAAGAACGAGGGTGCTGGGATCATCACATTAGTAGTATACCTTGGACATGTTCCATTTTTGGGAAAAATCCCAATAAAGACTTCCTTCCCTTAATATATGGTACTAACCCATCTGAAGGGATACCACCTCAATGAGTTGAGGAAGTGTGTGCTATATGTGTGCAAAAGTCAGATGTCTGCCATGTAGTGGGAGCAGCAAACTGTTACTAATCATACTATGGAGATAAAACCTTTGATTGCAGTAATAAGAATGCCTTCAAAGATGAGAAGACTTTTAGAGATAATGATCTCTAAATCTTATCTTCAAAGTACTTAAGATTTTATAGATAGTGATCGAAAAGGTCTTAACTGCAAATACCTTAGGAGATAGAGATCTCCACAAATGAGGGCATTATGATAAGGATAATAGAAATTACAGACTGGTTATAATGATTATTGAGTTGTAGTGTCAAAGACATTATAATTGCTTTAACAATATTGAGTATTGCTTGCATAAGATGCAACATTCGCATTGGATGCGAGCACTATTACGAGGAGATATGCAAGTACTGTAAAAGTACTTGACATAGTCTCTCGAGAACAGAGTGACTAGTCATCTTACCAAGCTATTTTTCTAAATAGTTTATGATTAACACATGAGTACGTGTTTAAAGATTAGGTCATTAATGGCTCTTGCGGCTACTGGAAGATTATTGGACGCGAGCCCACGACGAGCCATTATGCAATAAATGTTATTGCAAATCATTCCCTGATCTGAAATGAAGAATAAATAATTTGCATAATAGATCCCTTAGTACAATTAGGGTTATTTACCATGGCCATCTTAATGACCATACAACTGTTGATTCAAATGTTGAATCATAAAGACTGGTTCTTGGGTGATATCTGAAGAGCTAGATTAAGGACTCATCAAGAATAGTCAAGTGATTGTTAAGAGAGGATCCCCAGGTTGAGAAGGAGATGTCAATCTTTTCTTTAAAGGCTGATATCTAACTAACCTCTTGATGCATGTCCTCTACATGGGAATAGAGATTTGAAGGTGTTAGATAAGTTAGGTCAAGGAGTTGACTTAACGAGATCGAGATAACCAAGACCTATGTCGCATACTGTCACTGTAGTGCAATTAGCTTATGACAACGAATAATTTGAATAGATTTTTCATATCTTCCAATGTTAAAATGAGTATTATTTGCTCTAAAGTTATCTTTTGTTTTTGTAATTTACAATGGATTCAATATTAATTGCTAAAAGTTCATACAATGACGATTATATCATTGCTAATTTATTATAAAAAATAAAAGATATTCGTTGTTATACGATCATTATTAACTATATTGTAACGAAAACAATATTCATTACGAATTTACATAATATAAAAATGAATAATACTCGTTGTTATACATTTAACAATCGTTGTTATACATTTAACAATGGAATAGATGACAACACTACCTCTGACCAAATTTGTTGTAGCAAACACATCTATAAAAGTAGGATAGAGATACGAGTATATTCGAATATCCGCTTATCGTATTCGAAAAATTACCGGATATGAATATCCGTATTCAAATACTAATCGAATACGGATCGAATATGGATATGAGTTGTAAAAATTTTTCGGATACAGATACGGATATAGTAATAGCTTGAATATACGGATTCAGATCCGGATATCCGAATACAATATTTAATATTATTTTATATATTAGTTAATATAATATAAGTCAGAACCTCGTATTATTATATTAGTATTGTACATTATAAAATATAATATATTAATGATATTAATAAATTCTATTTGTTAGCTGATGGGCACAGACAAAAGTTACAAAATCATATCTCCTTTTTTGCTTCCGATCAAGAACGCAGATCACCTTGACGCTCCATTTTTGTCACGATGCACTTATTTTTTTATTGCCATTTTTTTAAAAATCATTATGAACTTTGATAAAAATTCAATTCGTATCCACATGTATACTTTATTCGATATGTATTCGGATTCCATGTTTATTGGATCTATATTTGGATTCATTCGTTGTTAGATTCATATTTGGATTAGTTCTTTATTCGATCTGCATTCGAATTCGCTATTTATTTGATATGGATTCGATAAATATCCGATTCGGATTCGTATCCGTATTTTTAAAGATACGATTTCTTTAATACATATCCAAATCATATCCACATCCCTATTTGTATTCGATAGAGATGAATGTATATCAGATCCGTGTCCGATCCATTTTCATCCCTACATAAAAGGCTATCATTGGTCACGTTGCACGGTTGCGTTGCTCGATCATTATAAATTAATAATATCGAACTGCCTCGAATAATTGAGATTCAACTATAAAGAATTTGCCGTCCACGCTTCCTTGCTTAGTTGAATCCCATGATATATTATGATAATGGTAATTATTATTATCCTTATGTGGTATGGTTTGTGTTGTCATGCACCTGCCATGTTGTAGTTGTAATACAACATAATAATAATAGTAATAATAATAATTCTTTGTATTTAAAATCTTGCAAAAGGTTTTAAATACATTAGGTAGTTATTGTTATGATATTTTGTACAAAATGCTTGAGATGTGCTCGTTACTTAGAAGGATATAAAAATTAGATGGAAGCAATACTTACCTAAGCTTTTCATTGGGTAAGGAAATAGTGATATCACTTTGGGAGCTACTAGCTAGTAGCGAAAGTTTCGTGCAACCTTTAGATGAGTACAAAGGAAGGATGTAGATGAGGTTTTGAAGGTTATGAAAATTGGGAAAAGTGTATGACCTGATGACATTCCTACAAAAGTTTGGAGAATTCTAGGTGAATATGACTTGACTTGGCTCACAAATTTATTCAATATTATTAAGCGACGGAAGAAAATATATGAAAAATGGAGGAAAAGCACCGTGGTGTCTCTTTACAAGAAAAAATGAGTTATTCAAAATTCTTTGAATCATAGAATATCAAACTAATGAGTCATACTATGAAAATGTGGTAATATATGATCAAAGAATACATAAAATAAATTCAAAATCTTGCTAGGTCACTCTATTATTGAAGCTATCCACCTGTTGAAGATAATACTACATTTATAGAGCTAAAAGAAGGAACCTCTATATGAATTTTATTAATTTGGTGAAGGCTTATTAGTCAGTTCCATGACAGATCTTGTGGATAGTTTTGGAGAAGAGACAAATGCATGTCTTATACGCTAATCTTATAAAGTTATGTATGATGGGGCTTCATCTTGTTAGGATATAGTCGGGGAAGACCGGCTATTTAACATTAGCATCGATCTGCATCAAAGTTCAACTTTGAGCCATTTCTTTTTTTACTTTGATTATAGAGGAGTTGACTAGTCAAATTTAAGATGAGTTACCTTGGTGTATATTGTTTTTTTATGATATTGTGTTGGTTGATGAGACTAGAGATGGAGAAAATGCGAAACAAAAGGTCTGAAGGCATGCCTTGGAGATTAAAAAACTTTGTATAAATAAGGATAAAACTGAATATATGGAATGCCCATTTGATGGAAGCAATGCTGAAGAAATCGAGATTAAGATTGGAGAAGATAACGTTCCGAGGAAAGATTTTTTTAGATACTTGGGATCTATTTTGCAATATGATGGGGAAATTGATGAAGATGTTACTCATAAAGTAAATACAGGTTGATTAAATTTGAGAGGAATCTCTACTATTTTATGTGATAAGAAAATTCCTTTAAAAATTAAAGGAAAGTATCTCAAAGTTGTCGTGAGACATTCTATGCTCTATGAGTATAAATGTTGGCCTATGAACCATGAACTTGTGCAGAAAGTGACCGTAGAGAAATGAAATTGCTAAGATGGATATGTAGTGATACATGGAATGGTAGGATTCAGAACGATGCAATCATAAAGAAAGTTGGCGTAGTTCCGATTTGGGTTAAGATGAGAGAGAACCGCTTAAGGTGTTAATACTATTTACAGAGGATGTCTGGTAACACACCAATTAGAAATGCGAGATTTGGGATGTTGAGCCTGTTAAGAGCATGCGAGGAAGACCCAAGGAATGTTGGAATGAGAGTATCTGAAGGGATCTTAATTACTTCGATCTAAATATGAAAATGATCCAAAATAGATCTGAATGGAGGCAAAGAATCTGTTTAGCTGACCCTGCTTAATGTGAGAAAAGGATTTGTCGTTGTTGTTATTGTGATTTAAAATCTTGCAACATACATTGCACTTTGCTATCTTACCAACTGTTATATTAACCATAATTCATTATTAACAATAATTCATTATTAGTAACAATTACGGGTATAAAAGTAACGGGAATAGCAATTTATAACCATTACTATACCTAAAATGCCATTTGTTGTGAAGTTTAGAATAAAAAATAATATTTATTATTGTATAGTTAACGACGGTGGTTGTTCAGTATTGACTTAGCTTATTAGAATTATATATACGTGATGTTGTGCAACAATTTGATCTTGATTTGGTCCCTTTGTTAGGGTTTGATTTAATACATATAGATTTTATTTAGTACATTTTGCAAAAATTTTTTTGAGATAAAAAATCTACATGAATTAGATATCATGATGGATGAATAGTTATGCTTTAGAATCAAATTTAAATTTTCAAAAAATCAATATATATCTTTTATTATTTTAAATTAAAATGATACACGCATTTTTGAACTACAATGATAGAAAACAATCGAAAAAATGTTGATGGAAAATTAGTTAATATATTAGAGTTTAATTGTAATTTATCATTTTTAAAGATCAGAGTACAGTTCCCGCTCTAACCTGATCCTTCCATCTCCTTCTCCGCTAACATGACTTAGTTACGTAGTAGCATTCACTCATGATCTCAGTCGCCGACTTCGCACCTTGACTCTTAGATTCCGGAAAACCTGTCCACTACTTGGTTACACTCCTAGGTCACATTAGGGTTATTAATTGTACATAATGTCACTCCATTTTTCTAGTTACGAAGAGATGACTAAAAGAAAAAAAATAAGTATAAGCCAACGGTAAACTCCTTGTGAAACTACCTTCTTCCTTCCTAATTAGAAAGCTCAAGGGTCTTTAACATAATAGAAAGAAAACGTTCTTCTAGTTCCTTTCAGTGTTAGCGACCTGGCCACAAGTTATCCTGAGAGAAATTCGATTCCATCTTGGGATTAGCCTGCGAAGTCAAAAGTGCATATTTTCGTATAGAAAAGAAACCTATATTCTGACTTCAGACTTCATGTAACTACTTTGTTTATACATTGACCTCTTTCTTTAAGAGAGGTTGACCAAACCTTAAATTTGTTGATCGGAAGACTAGAATATAAAAAAATTTTATAATTCTATACTATGTTATATGTTTTTGTATATGTTTTTGTATTTTGACCTTATATCCTCTTATCCGTCTTTTCATATGTTTTCCTCCTCCCTCTCTCAGCGGAAGATGTCCCCGGTTAAAGAGGATCATTAGGGCATGAATTAAACAAATAATTTCCATGATAAATACAAATCAATGCATTTCATATTAACAAGATTATAATCATACATATCTGACTCATATAGCAATTACAAGATGCATGTATGAACCAATCACATCATTTATATATCATTTTAGGGGAGATCCACGAAAGCCAAAATAATAAATAAATTACGGTAAATAAGATAGAAAATAAATTACATTAGAGATCACCAAAGCGCCCGTTATGGTATGTCCTTAGAGAAATTGTCCCCACAATACCAATACGAAGGGTAGTGGCGACCAACTCCCAAGATACGACGGCACACGATCGTCGTCATCGTACACCAGCGGGATTGTACTCAAAAGCACCTCAAAGAATTGCAGTCGAGAGAAGAAGAAATCGCAGGTTGCAGCTATGGTGGAACATCAGAGAGCAAAAGACAGGGAGAGAATTTACTTGTGAGTGAAGAAAACAACGTCCAAGGGAAGGGTATAAGAAGACCTAGAGCATGACTTTTCATCTTCTGAAAATGCCCCCTATCGGACACCTCTTCGAATTTTGAAACAACGGCTAGATTAGAGCTGTTGGAGACGAGTCGAGTTCCATCATTACGGTCAAATCACGTGTAATCTGCAGAGTTAATTTATTCGACCTACTAATAAAAGCCGTAGTAAAAGTATTGAGATCCGAGATCTGAATTGACTCTCCAGAGCCTGAGCCCGAGGCAGAGGTAGAACGGAACGCGTGTGCGTGTGTCGTCCTCCATTCCTCCTCTTTACTATTGTTACAAGAGCTTGGGTTGTGAACTCATATATAAGCCCGCCAAAAATTTAGAAATACTAGACATAGTACTAAACTTCCACCCAAGACTCACTTTGTTTGAAATTTGGAAATACCCAACTTTCTCTCCAATGTCATTTGCTTTCCCAATTGAAATCAAATTAAAATCCAATGTAATTGCACAAGTTTATCAAATTAAATCCTAATTACATTAAGTCTAAATACAATAATCTCCCATGAATTCATCAATTTGAAAAAGAGGTTCAAAGAGAGTCAAAAGATATCTTTCGACTACCACACTTTACTTTCAATAAAGGTACCTTCTGATTGAATATCTACTTGAGTTTACTATTTTCACCTTAACAGGGAATGAAGTGAATTACATATTGAACTTCATATCTTAGTGTTAAATTATACGATAGAAACAATAAAGTGTTGTTCTTGGTACAATCTTCATAGTTCGTACTCTTAAAGGCCATGCACCCTTATACAGTTTCATGAGTGTATTCAGAAAAGACCCTCTTCCTTTAACTATGGCCCACAATGATATTCACATAGGTGGTGTCCTCCAAGGATGCACTGCTAACATCGTGTCCAAAGACTTGAATCCGTTTAGAACCTACACTCTTCATAAACTTGCTGCTTAAATGGCACTCAGGCTTCCAGGGATAAGGCATGCATACATAATCAGTTCTCCAAACAGCTTGTTAATACTACATTGAACCTACTTTGTGGGAACTCCACGTAGATAGGTTAGGTTGTTACTATAGAGGAACTCACAATAGGTCTCAATCCCATCCTTAGCTTAGACTTTAGGACTAAAGATCTATCAAGTCCTTTAGTCAACGGATCTGTCGTGTTGTCATTGGATCCAACAAAATCCATAGCCAACACTCCTTAAGACATCAAATCTCTTAACGTCTTAAGTCTGATTTGTATGTGTGTCCTTATTTCTTTGATTGAACTTTGAACTCTTGATCTTATACATTGTGGTCATGTTGTCACAATTTAACGAGATCACAGGAGCTGGCTGACCTACCGTGGGAATTTCAGAAAGAAGTTCCCTAAGCCATTCAACCTCAATTTCAGTAGTATCTAAAGCTCACAGCTCAGCCTTAATGATAGACCGAGCTAGAATGGTCTGCTTCACAGACCTCAGAAGACCACACCGCCTCCAAGGGTAAAGAAATCCAATGCCACCATTACTCTCATGCTCCTTTATTTTCCCTATCCATCTTGCATCATTATATCATTTTAGTATAGATGGATGTATACCATAATGCAAGATAAGGGAAATAGTTCCCTTCAAGTACTTCAGTATTCAATCCAGAGTCATCCAGTGAGTATGGTTAGAACAACTAGTGTATCTACTCATCTTTTCAAATGAGAATAAAATATTAGATCTCATACAATTTGCAAGATATATTAAGTTTCCTATCACTTGTGAATACCTTAGTTGAGCTAATGATACTCCATTCTTTTTTTTAAATAGTGTTTTGAATGAATCAAAAGGAGTGCTTAACAGCTGTACAATCTTGATATACAAAATTTTCTCAAGTTCCTTCCCAATATAGAGAGATTGAGAGACTATAATCCCATCAACTGACCTTGTCAGTTTGAGACAATAAAATCACATCAATGACATTCATGTCCTTCATCTCAAACGTGCAGAATATTTTAGTCTCGTTAATAGTCATTACATGCGATCCAAACAACAGTATATCATCAACATATAAGGACAAGGCAATACACTCATCATCTTTCACCTTGGAATATACACATTTGTCAGATTCATGAACCTTAAAGTCACATGATAAAATAATTTTGTCAAATTTTTCATGTCATTGCTTTGGTGCTTGTTTCAATCTGTAAAGGAATTTAACAAGCTCACAAGCATTTCCCTCATTCCCAAGAGTCACAATCCCATCAAGTCGATCCATATAGATCTCCTCATCAAGATCGCCATGCAAGAAGACAGTATTCACATCCATCTGGTGGATAGAGAAATCATATGCATATGTTAATGCTATAAGCATCTGGATTATGGTCATCCTAGTCACAGGGGAATAAGTATCAAAATAATCGATACCTTCCTTTTGCCCATTAGCAACCAACCTAGATTTATACTTTTTAATAGATCTGGCATGTCTAATCTTTCTCTTAAACACCCACCTGCACCCAACGGTAGAGCACCCTTTGGGTAAATCAACCAGTTCCCAAGTTTCATTAATCATAATGGAATCCATATCAGATTTGACAGCTTTCTTCCCTTGTGTTGCTTCAGATGAATCCATGACTTCCTTATACCTTGGTGGATCATCCTCGATATGATAGACAACAAAGTCACTACGCAGATCCTTGGCTATTTGTGGTCGTTTGCTCCTCCTTGGTTCAATTTCTTTTGAAAGGTCCTTGAGTTTAGGTTGAGTCTAAACTCCCATATTCGTTATCCTTTCCACTTGATCTGGAATAGATCTTGATGTAGAGGCAACATCATTGGTCTGACTCTGAGGAATCCCGGTATTCATAGAAAAGACATCCTCAAAGAAGGTAACATCACGAAGTTCAATAATAGTGTTGACATCTATACCCAGTATCTTGGATCAAATTATCAAGAACTTATATGCATAGCTATTTTCCAGATAACCTAGGAAGATCGCAACAACAGTTTTAGGACATTGCTTCTTTCTCTTGTGTTCTGGGACTAACACCTTAGCAAGACAACCCCACACTTTGAGAGACCTTAAGCTTGGTTTTCTATTTCTCTAAATTCAAAAGGATACTTTTCCATATTTGAGGGACCCTATTTAGAATATGACAAGCCTTATTCAAGGATTCTTCCCACATATAGATTGAAATTCCAGACTCTATAGGAAAGCATTGATCATGTCAGTTAAGGTCCTATTTTTTCATTATGCTATCCCATTTGATTGTGGTGAATATAGAGCAATACCTTCATGAACTATGCCAAACAGTATTGTTCATCAAACAAGTTAGAAGTATATTCACCCACTCTACCTGGCCTAATGTGTTTAATTACTTTTCCTATTTGTGTCTCAACCTCATTCTTAAATATAAGGAATTTCTCTAAAGTTTCGTCCTTGATTTTTATTAGATACACGTATCAGTATCTACTTCCATCATCTACAATGGTGATAAAGTATTTCTTATTGTCTCTGATCAACATACCATTAAACTCACAGATATTCGTATGCACTAGATCCAATATCTCACTATCTTTAGAGATAGACTGAAAAGACTTCCTAGGTGTCTTAGCTGACACACAAATTTCACATTTTTGAGTTTTTATCAGTAGTGTATTTAGGGATCAAATCTAAACTCATCATCCTTTTAATTGAATCTAAGTTCACATGTCCCAATCTATCATAACATAGATCACCGGATTCTAAATTATTAACAACATGAGACATAGAATTAGAACATTCAGAATTCAAAACATTCACCGAATCAATGTTTACTGAATCGCATCTAATTCTAAATAACAAATCAAAAAATGCAAAATAACCTTTTCCATGAAAATATTATATCTCAGAATGACAACTTTATTACATATAAAGTTCAATTCAAAACTATTTCTATCTAAGATAGAGCCAGATAAGACATTCTTCGTTACGTCTGGGACATGCAACATCATGTGCAAAGTCCATGCATGTCCATGGGAGAACTTCAATTGACTTGTCTTGACCCTAGCACCCTGACTGCAGAATCGTTCCATATCTTCACAGTCACACCACCACAAATCTGATAAGAAGAAAACAAGGTTTTGTTAGAACAAATATGTGTAGTGGCTCTCATATACACAAACCACTCATTTGGATCACGGATATGGTATAGTTCAGGTTTTATAGAGACATACCCCTCGTTAGACAGAAGTCTCGTACTGATCATATTCACTAATAGACTCTCATCTGTAGTCTTTGGTTGAGATTTCAAGGATGGACGTTCTTTTTTCCAATGGCCAACCTGATTACAGTACTGGCAGGGTTTATTCCTTACCTCTTTTTTAGATCTTACCCTTTGGTTTCATTTTATTACTGTTACTACCCTTTCCCTTCTTACATTTACTCTTCAAGGTCATGAAATTTACATTAGCCTGAACGTCAATAGGAATCACATGCTTTTGTTTATTGTATTCTTCCTCTATGATAATTGTCATCATCAAGTCATACATAGAAATCTTCTCCTATCTGTGTTTCAAGGTCATACCAAAGTCTTCTCAAGACTTGAGGAATTTTCTATGATGTACATGCCTGAAACTTCTCAGGAAGCTTCACCCAGCATCGTCTAAACTATGGAGTATAGGTAAAAACGCATGTGCATGTTCAGAAACTGACTTCCCTTCGATGATGGAAACTTTAAAAAATTATCAATGGAGTACTTCTCAATACTGAGATCCTCGGTATTATACTTCCGGTCTAGTTCTTCCCATAGTTCCTTCGCAGTCTGCATAGACGAACAATATACATCAAACATCGTGTTGGACAGAGTCAACAAGATGAACCCATGACATATATGGTGATGTTCTTTCCACGTAGATTGCACCTTGTGGCTATAAGGTGTGGGGGTTTCCTTTTCTATCATATGGCATTCAATTTTAAGCATCGAGATTAACCCTATTATAGTTAATTAGATTTTCATACATTGTTGCCAACGCTTGAAATTCTGATCACCGAATTTTTTAAAACATACTGGTCATATCAACACTCGATTTAAACATGGTGTCTGGCATGATTTTAATTCCGATTGTAGATGTATTCTCTAAAATTGTTGAAAAGAGGATCATTAATGTATACCTTAAACAGTAATTTACATGATCAATATGAGTCAATGCATTACAGACTAATAAGATTATAATCATGCATATCTGTTTCATATAGCAATTACAAGATGCATGCAAGGACCAATCAAAGCATTTATATATCATTTTAGAGCGAGATCTAGAAAATACAAAGTACTACATAAATTACGACAAATAAGATAGAAAATATATTAAATTAGAGATCACCGAAGCGTCCAATGCAGACTGTCCTTAGAGAAGATATCGCCCGCACAACACTGGTACGAAGGGTATTGGCAATCCACTCTCAAGCTACAACGGAAAATGATCATTATCTGTGCATATCGACGGGGTCATCCTCGATGGTACCTCGAAGAATAACTGTAGCTGATAGAAGAAGAAATCTCATGTCGTAGTTGCGGTGGAACAATAGAGAGTAAAAATCGGTGAGAGAGTTTTCTTGTGAGTGAAGAAAATGTAGTCCGAGAGAAAGGTATAAGAAGACTTAGAGCATGGCTTTTCATCTTCCGATAACACCCCCGACTAGCACCTCTTTGGATTCTGAAACGACGAATAGATCAGAGTCGTTGGAGTCGAGTCAGATTCTTTCATTGCGGTTGAATCGCATTTAATTCGTAGAATTAGTTTATTCGATTCGCTAATGAAACCCGTTGAAAAATATCGATATCGAATTGACTTTACTGACCAGAGCCAGAGACAGAGCGAAGCACGTGCACGTGTGTGTGTTCCTTCATTCCTCATTTCTACTATTGCTACAAGAGTTTGGGTTGTGAACTCATATATATAAGTCCACCAAAAGCTTAGAAAAACTAGATGTGATACTAAGCTTCCACCCATGTCTCACTTTGTTTCAAACTTAGGAATTCCCAACTTTCTCACCAATGTCATTTGGTTTCTCAATTGCAACGAGTTTAAAATCTAATATAATTACATATGTTTACCAAATTAAAACTTAAGTACATTAAATCTAAATACAACATTCTTAGAATGTGGTTGCATTGAAGGGGAGTAGCATGTCCACAAATAGAGCAGAGCCTAATAAGTCATTTCTCCATGATTAATGGGAAACACACATCACCACGAGTTTTAACAAGCATCTCCACAATAACTACTCACTTTTCCAAACTTCATACAATTATATCATAACAAACTCACAACAAATCCGTCCAAGTTTAACCCTCTATCCAAACATCAAAACACAAAAATAGATTATCTTCTACCAATTTAAGCCACCCTAACCCGCATACCAAACACACCCTTAGAGTTCATTTGATAATAGTTCAAAGAATATTCGTTTATCATTGCAATGAACTGTATATGAATGCTGGAATTTAGCTTGATAAGCTTAACGGACTGAACATGAACATATTGTGGTTCGTACAATAAAATAAATATTTTGAATTCAATTAAATATAAACGTAAATGTAAATATCAAATGAATAAATTAACTAATAAGCATATAATTTTATCTTTTGTGCATATGAGGTTAACGAAATCATTTTATTAATATGGAGCTTTGTTGCATTTCATTTTGAATCATATAATATTTATATAAATGCCTATCAAACTATAAACTTTATTATCGACCTTCAGTTTTGAGTTTTTCAATTTTTACAAGGTTGATGTAAATCAAATCATTAATGAGCTATTATCAAATAGAACTAAAATATTTATTTTTCAAATGAACTGAACATGAACACATGTTTCCTAACTCTTATCTAACCGAGCTCAAACTCGAACCTTCAAACTTTCTTGTAAAACTACACTCAAACACTGCTTCGTTTGTTGATGATCGTTTCGATTAGCAGCCCTGTTATTGCTTCGTTTGTTGATGATCGTTTCGATTAGCAGCCCTGTTATTGGAAGAAGATGATGAAGAGAGATGAGAAGAGAGGATAAAAATAATATATATATATATATATATATATATATAGTTTATAAATATTTTTGTTATGTTTTCATCTGTGCGTCGTCAAATTTAAAGTTTAATTAATGAATTTCAGAGAAGAATTTGTAGACAAAGAAGTTATTTGTCTTGGAAAAAGGTCGGAACACAATTGTTGCGTAAATGACGCAAATGTAAAAGTTCCTTTTTAAGACAATTGAATCGAACTATTTGACATGTAGAATTTAACAGTAGGGGTTAAATGTAAATATATGAGTTTCATGGGGATCGCAATGTAATTGTGGAGGATAAGGGTACTGGTGTCATTGAAATAGATTACAGGGACATGAATGTAAAAATCATTATCATTTTCCTTCAAGTACTAGACATGTTAAGCTTCACTTCTGGATAAGATGAGCAAACTACCCCCTCACTTGAACATTATTTAGCACCAACATGAACCCATAGTCCCTTAGGCATCTCAAAGGCCATATCGATATCAGTATCGATATCGGTACAGTGTCGATATGATATATCGACGCCATATCATCGATATCGAACCGATTTCATGAAGAAAATGACCTGCCAAGGTCAAATATTGGCCATATCGACGATATATCGGTCACCTGCCGATACCGATATATCGCCGATATGACTTTCCATGATCTCAAGTCTAAATCTGATCCAACTATAGCTAGGATCGTTGGGACTAGATGGGCAGCCTTGCCCGGTACAAATTGTAAACACCTCGAAATGTTCTCTCCATCAAATGCAATTTCCAACTTTTATGACAACAATCTCCTATATGTACAAGACAATACATGCTCACAAGATACATAATACAAAATAGAGAAGTCAGCTTTGCTGCATCATTTGGAAGTGAACATGAATATTCCAGTCCCCTATGAATCAAATCATTTTTTACAGGTAAAATAAACAGGTTACAAACTGAGTCGGCTGATGCGACCTGGCACAGGTTTGATTTTCCCGAACTCGAAAGTATCCTAATTGAATCAATACATTCTATCATGGTATACAATGGAGATTGTTGCACAACCTCACCCCCTGCACAGAGATCTGTGTACATTGTGGTCAAGAAAAAGGATAGACTCAAACCTTCAAGTCTTTCAATCTATAGCCCCTGAGTGGCAGCGATGCATCTCATGCACCTTGCAGCTTCAAGTGGGATGAATGTCGCTTGATCTTTTCGATCAAAGCAAAGAGTTAGGTTATTAGAAAACGTAGAGAAGTCCTTGAGTCAGTTTGTTGACCTTGGAAGGCAGAACGGTATCGAAAGCTTGTTAAGTCCTAAGCTCGCAAACAGTATACGAGTAGCATTTTTCTCCTACTTGTCAACTGCATTAACTGTAAAGCCCAAGAAAAAAATCGGAGTCAAACTTTAGCTTCTTCAATGATGTCGGATCTTTTAGAGCATATCAGGAATATCTACTTCTGGCAATGAAGTGGAAATATTGTCTCCGGAACTTGCAAGTACATCGAATTAAAAAGTACCTTTACGCTTCCGTTTCCCTTCCATGTATTCTTTTTTCTCTTGGCAACTAGAGCAAAGAAAAGGGCCATCCCATGGGCGTGAACGACCATTCTGTTCGGAATCGGCATGTACAGAAATGCCCTCCCCAGGCTTTATCTCTATTTGGCAGACAGCACACATGAACAGCTTGAACAAGTTACAAATGGGGTATTCTGAATCTAACCTGCACAGAAGGAAAAAAGCATTAATCATATAAATTTACATCTCAAAAACTAGCTTGATCTGAAAGACAAATTCATTGAAACCTATTTGGCAATCAACGTGGTTAATCCTGGAACAAACTCATCTCACGAATATCCAATATGGAGGCTAGTTATGTGAACTATGATATCACATAGAGTATTCCCCCACCTCAAAACATCTGCTTGTCAACATAGTTAGGATACTCCTCCCTCACATCTCCATATTTTCCCCATAGGTGGCTTTTAGAGAATTCTTTCCTATCCAGAACCGTCCATGACCCTGTATGTGTAGGGGTTACATATGATTTCTTTTTTTGTAAAATTGAGTGACTAGTTGAGAAAATAAACAACCACCACCAAGTGTGGTTGAGGGATGAGAATCCCTGTGCTTGTGCAACTCTTTGACAAGGTTCTCACGAGAGCAAATCAGTAGGAGAGCACTTGTGAAGATAGCTAAATAGTTGCATTAAAAGGTGCTTGTCTAGTATAACATGGTAATTATAGCTTGTCTTTGCAGAAATATAAAGTTCATTCATATCAGATGCATCATTTTGTCGGCGCCCCCATGTTATGGTCCTGGATAAAGGATTTTCTTATTAGTTATTTTCATATGGGAAAGGAAAACTCATCATCGAGTCTTCAACTATTGAGTTTCTAACTTGGCAACAACACTATGTTTTCAGTTTTGTAGCCTAGTAAATGAACAAGACCATATACCGCAAACATCAAAATAAGACGATCTTTTGATGTACCCTTTCAGGTTCATACGCTATCAAAAGAGCATGATCATGTGAAATAACTAAAATAAGAAGCTCTTTTGCTGGTACATAATTCCATGGATACTGAATTAACTAGGCATAGGTTGCATTTACCATCACTGTATTTTTTAAATAAAAGCACAACAAAAGAAAATCTCAGATTAGAAGTTACATTTAAAATCAGCATAATTTGGAAAAAAACATAATAAGAGAAAATCAACAGTTTATACAGGTATTCGATCAAACCTTTTCGAAAGCGAGGCGCATCCGTCTTCATATATTTCTTCAACAATGTCTGGTTCAAGATACTCTCTTTCTGAGTGGCTTGATGACTCAGATGATTTTCTACGAAACATTGCCTTGAACACGCCCATTCCTTGCCGTTTGTGAGGTGGAATGGAGGGACTCATTTTCTCAGGAGGCAAAATATCAACAACAATACAAGTTGTATCGTCACGTAAACCTTTAACATGCACAGCTTCCTAAACATAGATGAAAATAAATATCAAATCAAAAAACAAACAAGATGATTGAAAATGAAGAGGACGATAAACATACTTTTACAATCATACTAGCAGCAGCTTCTGGCGGCAATCCCTGAGAACAACTTAAGGCTGCTTCTGCTGTCAATGCATCCCATACACCATCGCTAGATATAATAAGTCGCCCTCCAGCACTAGAAAGCTACAAAATTTACATACCATTAGAGTTACCAAGTTGTATTCCATCCGTATCCAAGTATTATAAAATGAATAACATTCACAAACCCAGAGAACATTCAAAAGTACCGGTATAAGGGTTTCAGACAGACAAATAAGATCAGGTGTGCAACATATATGTTTCACATCAAATGGAATTCATGCTGCACGAAGTTGTAGACCCTCTTTTATTATGCATCGATTTTGTTGAAATATAGAATGCGGAAGCAAATCAGGACAAGAAACATAAACATCTTGAGATTTTACATGGAACCCTACTCTCTAAGGAGCGGGACGAAACCAAGAGAGAAAGCCTCAAAGGGCCGAATGTTCTATTGAATCTCTCAATACATATAGGGGTTTGGGGCTTCATATATAAACCTACAAACAGATCGGAGTCCCACTTATTAACGATGTGCGATTTTAGGTGGGGTAATTGGAAAGATCGAATTATCCGCCTATTATATTCTCTAACACTCCCCCTCAAGCTGGAGCTGAGAAAGCTGCAGCTTGCAACAAAAGAAAATATACAATACATCTTCATTCGATACATCTGAGAGATGGGAGAAGGCCCGCTCCAAGTAGTTGTTGCTGGTAAAGGACCTCTCACGAGAATGAGTCTACAACGATTATATCAAAGAAAAGGGGATTCAACATCCATCTTGATGCAGCGTGAAACGGATAAATAGGGCCGCATTTTTCTACTTTTATCCGTTAATTTTATTTACGTTTATTTTGAGACGTCGTAATATATTTAAATAAAAGAGATTGCTTGTGATCTCAAAGTAGTTAGTTTCAATTTGAATTTCAAAATTAGTTAGTTAGTCAGTTAGAATCAAATTAGGATAATTAGTTTTGAATTTGAATTTGAATTTCTATTTTTATAATCTCATCCCTCCTATATAAAGGATGATAGACTAGTTGTTTAGTCAGTCAAGTTCAGTTGATACAAAAAATTGAGATTTATCTCTGTCTCTCTCCTTCTCCTCCCCACGTGGTCTTCACGTTTCTCTTCTCCAACACCCCTCGTTTTTCCGACGAGATTCTCTTCTCAACCCCTCCATTTCTCTACCAAAAAATCCACCGATCAAAAAATTTATTTTTATCCGTCGCAAATCTCTATTTGCATCAATTGGTATCAGAGCATGGCCTACAGATCGTCCTCACGATCTGACGATCCGTCCAGACATTCGCGCCGACATGCGACGAAACACCATCATTCGTTGGAGCGGAAACGACGAGCCGAAGAAGCTTACAACAAGGAGATGGATGCACTGCGTGATTTCCGGTCCAAATGTCAAGATTTCCAGTCCAAATGTCAAGATTTTTAATCCAAATGTCAAGAGTTCCAGTCCAAAAATCGAGAGATGATGGCTAATCTCGAGGCTATGTGCGCCCTATCAAAATCCTCCACTATCGAGGCCGCTGTCCAGAGTTTTGACGAAGAAAAACTCGCCGTCGACAAGGATTTACTCGCTGTCCAGGTCATTCCAGAAGTATAAGACGACGAAACGCCCGCTGTCCAGCCCATATCCGAGGAAAAAGATGCCGTCGCCAATGATTTGTTCGCTGACCAGCCCGTTCCGGAAGAAAAAAGCGTCGATCCGATTGCTGTCCAGGTAATTTCAGACTTGAAATCCCTCCGAAATCGACCCCGGCACCATCCGCGGCTCCCTCGATGGACCCCTCCGCCCCTGCATCCCTGGCGGTACAGCCCCCAGCCCTCGCGCCCGCCTTCACACCCCTAGCACCCCCTTCCACCGCCCCTGCCACCCCAACAAACCTCCCAGCCCCAACACCCCTTCCGGCCAACCCTACTGTCGCACCCGCACCTCCGCTTTTCCCCCTCGCCTCCACCCTTCCCGTCGCTATTCCACTCCGCCTCACCTCTCATCCCTCGGCCCTATTTCACGACATCCACCACCCGCCAACTTTTCAACCACCGCTGTTTGATCCCTCCAGACTACAGCCGGCGCGCCGCCAATCGGCCCCCTTCTCGCGCAACCACCCTATCCCTCATCCCGCACTGCCGCCCTATCAATGCCGACCCCCCCACACCTCCATCAGCCTCGCCTCAAACCCACTCCGCCGCCTCCACGGCTCGATCTTGAGCCACCGATGCAGCAAGAACCCTAGCCTTAGGGTTTCGTGCTGCCAATGTCGAGGAAGGAAAGAACGATTCCCCTGGAAGCTTAGAAGGTCTCCCTCGATAGAAGCCCTAACAATAGGCGCCCTTTCAAAGGGAGTCGGATCCCATAAAGTTAGGGATAGGAGGTTAATTTGGAATATTTGCAGGGAGACCCCTCATCCCAAAAGTTTTTATCAAAAGAGTTATTTGGAGGATAGATTATGCTATGGATTTTATTTAAGTGAAGGGGTACGAAAATTGCATCCCAACCCCCTGGAGCAGGAATATTTAAAAGGTAGTGCTGAAAGGACAAAATCTAGATGGTCTCCTTACCCAATTAGGATTAAGATCATGGGTTTCACCTATTTAAAGGCCCCATGGCTTGATTCATAGGCCACATCTCCCCCTCTACTCTACTTGTGCTATTGCTTTGCTATGGAGTCTCCAAAGGCGATGAAGCACGAAATGAAGATGCCCCACCAGTTCTTCAAGCACCATATCAAGGGGACGAAACCCGGATGGGCGCCCGCATTTGCACCACACATGCTCTTCCATCACGAAGCCAATGTCTCCAACATTGCGCCACGCACGCATGGATTCCACCATTTGCTCCACACCAGTTCTTCCATGGGATGATCGAGAACGCTGATTTAAACTTATCAACATCCAAGCCTGCAGATCCAGCAATTCGTCGGGAGACGAATTCTTCAAGAGGAGGAGAATTGATGCAGCGTGAAACGGATAAATAGGGCCGCATTTTTCTACTTTTATCCGTTAATTTTATTTACGTTTATTTTGAGACGTCGTAATATATTTAAATAAAAGAGATCGCCTGTGATCTCAAAGTAGTTAGTTTCAATTTGAATTTCAAAATTAGTTAGTTAGTCGGTTAGAGTCAAATTAGGGTAATTAGTTTTGAATTTGAATTTGAGTTTCTATTTTTGTAATCTCATCCCTCCTATATAAAGGGATGATAGACTAGTTGTTTACTGTATTGATTCTACTGAAAGGTGTCCTATTTGCTCGCAGCTCACGTTTGATACCTGATAAAGCAAATCTTGATTTTCGTTTCCCTTGCGATGGACCTGGAAGAGGAGGAACATGTCAAGTATCTGCTTGGGACCATGTTTTCTTAGGTCTATTCTGGATGTACAATGCAATTTCGGTAGTAATATTCCATTTCAGTTGGAAAATGCAATCGGATGTTTGGGGTACTGTAAGTGATCAAGCAGTTGATACAAAAAATTGAGATTTATCTCCGTCTCTCTCCTTCTCCTCCCCACGTGGTCTTCACGTTTCTCTTCTCCAACACCCCTCGTTTTTCTGACGGACTTCTCTTCTCAACCCCTCCATTTCTCTACCAAAAAATCCACCGATCAAAAAAAAAATTTATCCGTTGCAAATCTCTATTTGCATCAAATGTCATGCTATCTTTTTTATGCAACAATGCATCAGATTCATACCAACAACTCACTATTAAAGAAATAACACATTTCAGTTATTTGGCATAATTCACAAAAAAATAGTCTTCACATATGAAAGAGAAGGGTACGAAGGTCAACCTTCAGGCTTCAACAATTTGGATTTGGTTGATGGAGGTACGCAAACCTAGGATTTTTATGCAATCTTCATAAATAAATATCCATAAGGTGCAGATACACACCCAAGCTATGACAAACACAACTGCAGTATTTGATATTAATATTCAATGGTTGATCATATTTCAATTTCAATATGAAAACAGAGGAATGCCTGAGACAATATAGTGTACTTGGTTGGGAAAAAAAGTGCAAACCTTCACTTGCTTAACATGAGGAACGGGAACAATGAACTCGCCAACATCCATATCTCCGATCGACCTTGATAAACACAAGCCTCCAGGCCAGCATCTAAGAGGACCAATCTAAGGATGGAATAACCAAAAATGAGCTAAAGAAGACTTCTTTTCCAAAGAAGAAAATAAGGCATAACTAAAATCTCGCAGAAAAAGGTGTAACTAGCTAATAATGCAATGCCTGGCATACATATGTGATTAAAAAATGCAACAATCAGAAGGTACACTTTTCCCAACTTCAGCTCAAGATGTAAGTGGCATGCAAATTTTATCAGAAACAAAGAAAATTTGCATGCAGTCAAGTCACAGATCCATGGTTCAACACGATCTGAAATAATGTGTTTTCTCTCGCACGGCAACCTTATGCAAGCTTCATTTCGGTGAAAACACATTTCCACTTTCCAGACATTTCCATACAAAACAAGCATGCCAAAAACAATCAAATGCAATCTTGAAATTTACCTGCATTCCACCAGCAGTATTTATTTTTCCAACCTCACCACCACTTGCTGTAATCCTTTCAACTCTGGGGGAAAATAAAACATAAGGACGTGTTTGCTAATTTAGTTAAGACAATATGTTCAACTTACTCCTCTTCATTGGCTTCTAATCGATGGTCGGCTGATAAAAAATAAATTGATCCCTCAGCAGATCCAAGAACACAACGAGAGTCGCCAACCGATGCTACCGTGACTATCCATCCATCAATAATCACAAATGTAACAGTTGTCCCTGAAGATCGTGCTGAAAAATAACAGTATTCTCAATATGAAGTAGAAATGAAATTTACTCAAATTTCACATTTCTCTTTTCAGAGAGAAAAATATACTTTTGACTCAAAAGCACAATTCAGGAATCAGGATGAACATGATTACATGAGTGCATATTGCATGTCAAAATTTAAAAATTATTTTACTTACCAACATGGATTAAGGTGTATGATGCCATGAAGCCATCTTTGTCTTTTTTCTAGAATTACATTGTTATAAGGTTCAATTGCAAGTTACAACACCCCTTTCGATCATTAAACAGCCTGAGGTACCAACTCTAGAAAACTTCATTGTAAATTGATGATTCCTTTGGTAGATCATAAACTCTACATAAAAGGGTGAAATATAGGGCTTGGATAGCTTACATAAGTTGATTTGTGTCCACCATTTTTTGACTAGTCACTGGTATGCAGTACTAGGCTACCAGCTTCATGAAACGTTTGATGGCAGTAATAGGGGCAAGTAGGTATTGAAAAAAGCATTTGATAGTATCGATACAGCCAGTACTGAAACAGCAACTAGATAAGCCTACTAGATGTGTCATAACTGCAACTATGATAAATTTTAACAGCAGAACCATTTCAAGGTTCACCCGATATATTGTTAAATCTTTTTTAGAGAAAAAAACACAGTCTAATATGTACCTTTTTCTTGGAATTCTTTATCTGTTTTAACAAATCCTGCAACTAGAGCTCTTGGCAATGCAGCTAGCCATTCATCCCTGCTGAGACCTGAGGGGATGGCACACAATACATTGTTCAATAGGTTCTCTTTAGAATAAATAGCAGCAGCAGTCCCATTGTGCCCATCGAATAACTGCAAAAAGAACCAAGCATCTCAATGGATATAGAAAAGGACAGAATTACTGAAACTACAGCCAAAAAGAATAGCTAAGCTGAATAAAGTTTGATGTAAAACGAATGACCGCATATGTACAAATCAACAGTCTAAAGATTTACGCAGTTCGTGTCACAAGATCATCAAATACGCCTATGGATTCGATACAACTTGTAATCATAGATGAAACCCAAAAAATCACTAATAAAGATCACATAAGTGCCAAATATTATCTAATCCTAGTTGGCAGAGAAGGTGCTTTTGGAATTTGCACGGCAATGGAAAGTGAAGGAAATTTGTTTCCATTAGACCACTTCATTTCCAGGCATTTGTGCTTTTTCCTCCGTCCTGGTAATGAGTCTCTCTCGGTTTCTCCATAAAAGCAAAAAATACTACCAGTTTCCCAATAGAAAAAGCGCAAACTGAACAAATTCCATCATATGATAGACGAAAATGGATTTGGGGCAGGATACCATGATTGAAACATGCGGAAGCACAACATGTTTCAAAACTTTTTAACCATTAGTGGCATTCAGAATGAAAATGTTTAACACTTTCACAGGAATATGCTTGAAGTCAAAACACGGTGGTTAGACATAAAATTCACGAGACTCAATTTTAGCTGAGCCACGGTTTCAATGCCAAACATAATTCACCCAACCTAAGTGAAAGTCATCAAAATATATTCCTCGTATTAAACTAACTTTATCCCATGACTTGCTAATATTAAGTAGAACAAAGTAAACCAAAGCCTGTTGCTGCGCTCCGACGCATCCAAACAGGCTCTAACTCAAGCCAATTAATTCAGGCTCAGTGAGCCTTGACAATATAACTCCATTGAAGCTCCTTTTTTTATTTCCAAGGAGCAATACAAACATCAGGCCGGACGAAATTTATGTTTCTACCAAGAAATAGGTGGGAGGGGAAAAAACTCATTACTTTACTCTGTTAGTTTTTCACATCAAGCATTACCAAGCCAGAAAAGGCCTAGCCTTCATTTTATTTCCAACAGAACGACACAACCACCCTATCAATCAAACCCATCACATCCATGCAAATCACAACATAGTCTATTCTCCATTAGAAATATTCCTAATTCTCGTTGTCGGGACAAATCCGTATGCAAAATCACTCCTTCCCGAAATCTCTGTATCATCTAAGCATCATATTTCTAAATTTTGCTCGACCTTTTCTAATGCCCGTCCGCATTTCCCCACCCGAAGCTCTCTCCGTCCCTCACACACAGAAACAATTAGAAAGAAAGTTTTTCTTTTGAGAAAAGAAAAAAACTTCGAGATACCGCAAAGACGGAGAAGGTGGCGGCGTCATCGCCAGGAACGCGCTGGCACTCGGTCTTGAGGAAAATGAAATCCTCCCCCTTCTTACTCTGGTTGGCCTGCCCGTGGAGCAAGTCGGGCCTCTCGGTCTTCTCGCTCGTGACCTCCCTCTTGAGGAGCACAGCCAGCGGCACCGACCGGTCACCGCCTCCGCTTCCGCTGCCGCTTCCGCTCCTCCCCCCCACGGTCGACATCACCCCACAAACCCTAGAAAGCTCCCACCTTTTGAACTCCCGGCGATCCTCCTCAGTGCCTCGTTGCCCTCAGGGAAGGGGGCGCCCCCTGCATCGCGATCCTCGACCGGAACCACGGGAAGGAGGAAGGGCGGCGACGGGAATTGGACGGCAACATCAACGGGGATCCAAATGGGGGATCGATCGAGATATCTGGAAGGTCACAGAGAGGAGGGCGGGGAAGGGAAGGGGGAAGACGCGGGTTCTCTATTTCCTCTCATGGCCACCTTTTTCGGTCGACTACATACGTGTCGATCGACCGCGAGGGGGTTAACGTGCGCCGGGAGAGTGGGAGGGTGGCGGAGAGCCGCTAAAATGCGCCTGGGAGGTGGGTTGTTAACGGTTGTGAGCTGTATTCATATATATTTAATTAAATTAGAAAGGAATCGCATTGTTGCAAATTTCAACTTCAGAGTTGGGCAAAATTGAATAGGTCAAATCCGAGGTACTCTTCCTTCCAATCCTCCCAATCTTCCTCACAGTTTACTATTCGCAGGGGTAGGGGCTTGTTTGGTTGCTGGGTTGGACTGGGTTGGGTTGGGTTGGATTGGAGTACCCCTGTGAATAGTAAATTGCACCCCTGTGAATAATAAACTGTGAGGAGAATTGAGAGGGTTGGAAAGGGGTTGGAAGGAGGGATACACCGGTGTACCCCAACCCAACTCAGTCCAACCCAGCAACCAAACAGGCCCTTAGGGTATGTTTGGTTATTGGGTTGGAGTGGGTTGGGGTAACTTGATTTGAATAGTAGCTGTTTGGGATGGTTCTGCGGGCTGGAGAAGGTTGGAATAAGGAATATGATGTGTTGTTACTATGATTTGTGATCTATTTCCAACCCAAGAAAAGAGAGGGGTAAAATGGGTTACCCGGGATAACTCGGTTATCAAACGAGCCTATTCTTCTTATTGCTGGTGGATAAACTCGTGGTAGTGTTTGTTGATTTTTGTTCATTAGATGGTGCATTTGTTAATGTAGGTGGTGGTATGATTTTATGAAATCAGGGCTGGTGATTATTGGTTGATTGATATCTAGATGATTGGAATAAAACAGATTTTGTTTTAATATTGGCTTTTTATGTGGTAATTGGGATGGGATAGAAGTTTTTTTAATGAAAAAGAGCGTGAGGTCCCAAGGTGGCATAATTGACATTATAAAGGGCGGAATCGTAAATTTCACAAAAAAAGTAGGAGCATAATTAATATTTCAAAAAAGAGAGGGCATAACTGATATTGCAATATCTTAGAGAGACACAACTGATAAAAACTCTTAAATATATTAATATTATAAGTATAATTTGCTATAAAATGATATTGGGACTCATTTTATCTCTCACATTATTTTTAGTTCTCTTTGTAAATGAATTAATTTTTGTTATTTCCTTTTAAATATGAAAATTTTCAATTAAAATTATTAAAAAAATCACCATTGGAAAAAATACTTTATATCTTATTGAAAAATTTAAATAACATTTAAATGGTAAGTTTATCAAATTTTTTAATATATATATATATATGAAATTGTTAATTCTACTTAAAATATATATATCATTTTGAAAATACATTTTTTCTTTCTTTTTACTTATACATGATAGATGTATATTTGGCCCCCTTGGAATAAAATTCCTGGTTCCGCCCTGATTCTCTTACATATATCATAATGGTTTAACTTTATAAAATCATATTCTTGCATAACTTTCATGTACGTATCTTGTTATGTTTTTCAATTGCTGGCACTTGCGGTATATAATATGACATGACAGTGTAGCTACAATTGTAGAGGATTACTTTTTTGCCTCTGTGGTTCCTTGCAACCATACGCCTCTTGCGGTGTTGCCTCTTAGGCTAACGAGACCCCTTGCGGTCATCCATACGACTCTTTGTGAGTATGTGCCTTAATTTTTTTCACCTTTAATTTGTAGCGCATTACTTTGTACTTGTATACGATGGAACTTTCATTAATTAATTAACATTCAACAGAACTCGATAAATGCAAAGTGAAATGCATAGATAATCAACGACAAAAACATTGATTAGAGTATAAGTTATTAATCGCATGACCTCAACTTCGTAAGCCTTTAGTAATCTTGGATCACCTTAAACAAGTCATCATATCAAGGTTTGCAAAGTTAATGATAATCTTCAAATACTATTTGCGAGTGCAATAATTAATTCAAAGTTTGAAGGTATACCCTAAACATTTTCGACATTTACACTATATTGGATAACTACATATAAGTGATCTTATCGAAGTTTACAGAGTTACAACTATAAGATACCATGATCTCCAGTATGTTATTTTAGATGTAACGCCATAATAAGTGATATAAGGTCTGTCTAAATAATATACGGAGATTGATTGATATTTGATTGCATTGTCGCCATCCATGAATTTTGGAAGGATAAAATAAATCCAAGTCGTGGAGGTTCTACCTGCGTGATCTAGATTCTAGAAGATACACTAGGGTGAGGTGTCTCTCTCTCTTTTTCACCCTATGATTTCATTGTTTTGGTTAAAGCATTATTTCATAATCAAACATATTAATAATGACATTTCAACAACCATATATTATCTCATCCGCATCGATACCAACAGAAAGTTGAGAGATCTATATCCAATTAACCAGTTTTCATTTATACGCAATCCTAAAATTGATACATACCTCAATCTAAATCAGCACTCCAAGAAGTGGTTTCTCAACTACGACTTTGTCCCTGCCCGTTAAACTCCTTGCTCCCTCTAATCTTCGTTGTCATCTCCTACGATGAAGAAAGATTCCCCGTAAGATCTCTTTCCTCTCTCTCTCTCTAACTCTATTCTCTCTCCTCTTCTCTCTCGAATGCAAGGGCAAGTCACGTGAGGGGGAGGGATCCTCTCGATTTTATGCCTCACAATGGGATAATCAATGGATCACTAATACTCATCAATTTAGTAATAAATCAATGCTACTATTGGGGGGAGTAAAAGGAAAATTGAGCTGTAAAATATCTAGTCGTTACAATCTACCATCTTTACAAAAATTTCGCTACAATCAACCCTTGACTAGAAGAATCAGATCGATAAATATTAAATTTGGAATCAAATTATAAACAATAGGAACTTTTATTATACCAATTATTCGACGTAGACAAACACACATTCACTTACACCAATAAAACAATCGACCAATTACAGATATATTGTTTAGAATCAACACTTGATAATTAATATCCCGTCATGCACATAATATAGACACGATTAATCAACACCGTCCAATTTCGGCATCATCCGGTCAATTTCACTTCACAATCTTGACTCCCAGCTCCCTCTGGACAAAGGCCACCAGGTTCTCGATCTCGTCGTCGCTAATGAAACCCGTCACCGTTCCTGTCAGCCTGGTGGACGGCCCGCCTCGTTGTCCAATTGCTCGGCCGTCCTCCGGCAATGCGGATGGCCCTCCTGAGCTCCTCCCTCGCTGATGCGGCCGTCGTGGTTGGCATCGAACCTCTTGAGCCACTTCCTGAGGTCGTCCACGATCATGCCGTCGACCGGGGAGGCCTTCGCCGTGGGAACCTGCTTGATGAGTGCCATGGAATACCAGATGGAATGGGGGATGCAATGGAAGATAAATCTGCATGGGGTGTTTAAATATATAATAAGGTGGTGGGGGTTGGGTTTGGTGGGGAGAGGGGCCCACGCCTTATGCGTAGTGTTGAGGAAATTGTGTGAACCGCTCGATTACTATCGAGCGGTCTGCAGGCCTACCGCAGAGTCTGCCGCAGCAGACATTGCAGCAGACGATCGATTCCCTAGTGTTGAAAATAAGAGGGCAACTTTATTCCCTCTTATCACTATTGGAGGGGGAGGAATACATCTTTTCTTTCTTTACGGGAGGTTGCCAGCCATTCCTGCAGTGCATTATTCACGGGATTACCACCATCTTTGTAATAACTAAAGTTTAGAGCTTAATAATAAACATACCCGAAATCAAGATTATAAGTTTGTAGCTATTTGCATCAAACATCATAGTATGTGGTTGTGCTAAGTTCATGAACACTAAAACAAACTAACTCATCTCTAAACTGTACATGATGGTTGCCATAAGGGTCATATCCGATTACTTGAGCGTATCCGATAGCTAGTTCATGACTTGTCTTAGAGGACAACTATGGTGTTGATAGAATCCGATATTCTTTCATCTAACTCATATAATTGCAGTTATAACCTGTAAGAGACTTTGACATTGAAACACGATAGATAGCTGGATGAAAATTAAACATATCTCTACAAGTAAATTGATCACATTCGATTAAGACTTCTCTTGTTTTATACAAATATGATCACAACTTCACTTTGAATGAAATTCTGAAACACAATTGTCTAATAACTATAAAAACTGGAAATTTATTTACTCCTTTTAATGTATTAGCTCTATTCACCAGGTGAATAGGTTTGCCTTCTATAGTTTTGTGTGTAATAGAATTAAGGTTAATATATATAATCTTATATCCTGCATGCTTTGACCTCATCAACCAATACTTTGATGTGCCTTGTGTTGCGTTGTGAAATGACTTCACATTGTTTTTACAGTTCCACATATAATCGTATATTGATTGTAATGGTATAAATAACAATAATAAAATTCTAATGAGATTTAATCAAACGTAATTAATATTCATTTAAAGATTATACGAGATACAACTCTACCTTATTAAGATTAATAATTTCCAAGAACAATTCTAATAATTTGTAATTTATTTTTTTACAATTTATTCGCCAGCCATGATAACGAACATGATTCATATGGTAAGGTATTTTTCCAGCATTAAATTTAGTAAAAGTTCAGTAAGATCCACGTAAGTATAAAAGATTAATTCTTCTTGGTCTCGTCTCCATGGCATCCATATCACGTTTCGTGGCTATGGTTAACCATATCACGTTTTGATTCCAAACATTGTATGGGTTTGGTTCTATAGATTAGTGGTCAAATCATAATTGTTTCTGCACGTTTTGGAACCTCAAGATAGCTTTTCAACTTGAATCAAACAACGATGTCTTGATGTAAACGTAACAACCCCTTCCTTTTTTTTTCACAAATTTGGAAATTTTCAAAGTTCAAAACCCCACGGCCACTTTATCTGTATTTTCAAAGATTTGCTTTGCAAGAAATTTAACAATATGTGCCTGTTCGTCCAAAAGCAGATTCTCAGCAGTTATTAGGTTAATCATCTTGAGACTTTTAAGATAAGCTCGAGACTTTGTGCTACATTTCTTTTGTTGGTATCTCTTAAAAAGTTCGAGTTATAAACACTCGAAAGTAAAGCCTGAAATTTTTTTAAAGATGGGAATAATTATATGTCATCTTTCGACATCTTCTTCCAACTGTTCCTGCAATCTCTTAAGCAAACTCTTTCCATTATCCATAGTAAATGATTAATACCTTTAAAAGTTGTCAACCGAGAGCGTCTATACTGTAACAAATCAGATGTACACATCAGCACACAAAAACAATCAGCAATAGCAAAATTATACAGTGATAAGAATAAATTTTCTAACAGAATCCAAACAGCAGGATAGAAGCACCAAAGAAAGTCACTGACAGGAAGTTCCTACATCAGCTTACCAGTTCATACCAAAACTATCATGTTAGAGGAAGTCAAATTTCAACAACCTAACTCTTCCAACTTGTTGTTAACTTTACAAGTCTTTATAAAGCTTTTTCTAAATTAGTTAAAATAGTTAATTAAACAAAATAATCAGTAATCAACTTTGGTGCCACTTTCCAATACGAAAACTTATGTTAGATAAAGTCAAATTTCAACCACCTAATCCTTTGTCGCCTTCATCCAGACATATATCCGATCTGTTTCAAAGTCTTGTTTTGTGATAAAGTTTTCATCTTGTCATGGGAACGACCAAGTACAAAATAAAATGAAAATTTTTTAATCACATCCCCATTTAGAATAATTTAATTGAAATAGCTGGAGTACTCACATAGTTTGGTGATGGAGTGTGCTTACCACTAAAAAAAACAAGGGTTTAAATCCCTACTTATGGAGGTTGCATTAGATAGTCAACAACCAATATAAAAAATAGTCAAATCCTTCAACATAGATTTGAATAAGAATTCATGTAACCGACCTACTTATTGTAAGAGAAGACTTCACCATTTTTAGCTGAGTACGTGGTGGCAATTCAGATTGACGTAATAGAACAGAGACACTGGCTACAAGCAGTTTATACTGAAGGTTAGAACAAAAGCAGGAGCCAAAGCAAATTACAATCAGGTGGATAACCAAATGACAAAACATTTCCACCATTCTTATGATTCTCTCCTTGGTAACCGGAATTAAAAGCTGACTATTGCTGTGAAGACCTATACTTGAAACTTTGATTCGGACGATTGTGTTGGATCATTTTTGGTTGGGCAGCACTCGATCTTGTGTTAATTATCTTCTCAAAGCAGTATTAGTCCTCAATGTGGTTTCTTCGCTCTCTTTCTCCATCTCTTCATCTTCCTCCTTGTTTTCCTCGTGACGCAATCTTGGGACAAGACCTTTGTGTTGGGACTTGGGAGTACACTATCTTTTTAGCATTTTCATTATGTTTGACGATTGCATCAAAAGCAACCTTGTCTTGGGAGTCAATTGTGAGCGGGAGAATTTTTGAACTTGTTTTCTCATCCTTCCTGCCCAAGCCAAGTGGGGTACTGAGCAACATGGATCTCAGGAAAGGCACAACCATCACCAAAATCTTCGATTTTACGAGGAACAAAGCCTGAACGTTTCCCATATGCAGGGACAGGGTTGGCTTTGACGGATGGAGATGAGCCATTGATGTGAGACGACGTATAAATTGAACCTCTCCTTAAACCAAGGGTCCTTTGAATGATCATATAAGGATGTTGTTAAGAACTTTGCAGGAGATAAGGTATCTTTGAGAGCTGCCATAACGAACTTTCTACCCTTTCAGAAGCAAAACCAGCAAAACAATTACATACAAACATTAGGGATAAGTCCTGTCAACGTCACTTTGTTTCTACATGTCTATTTCCATGTCACCGTCAAAGACGTGTGAAACAAAATGACAAAGCGGGGGGACAAATCCTTTGAAAAAGAGCTGAAGGAAGAGGGCAAGGAACGTGTTTTATAAAGTGAGAAGAGATTTGTAGATCAAGAGAGGGAGGGCTAGGTACTAGGAGCTTATGCTCCTTTAATGAAGCTTTGACATCCAAGTGGATCTTGAAACTACTGGATAAGTGCAGGGATCTCTATGACAATTATCTGAAGGTTTGACATGGCCGATTCCTATCATTGGATGAGGGCATCATATTATTGCAGTCGAGAGTATCATATTATCAAGAATGAGCAGGATCTCAGATTCTAGCTGGATGACTAGTCAAGAAAATGGAGAGGTTTTTGAGGTTGTCTTGGCAACAGACAGACCGAAGGTGGTAGCGCAAAACAAAAACAACAGCCAAAGCATTTTCCTAATACCACTTTCTGGAAAGCGGATGCATGTGTTTTCTATCTCAACACTGCGTGCATGATGAGGAGTTTATGCAAACGAGGTTGTTGATCCTTGGGAACGGGTGGGCGATAACTTCTTCATTATGGGGACAGATAGAGATTTTGCTTTATACAATGGGTTGATTAGGTGTCGGATACAGTCAAACTGCTTGCAAGTTTGGTAAGGCGAAAGAGACTGGTTGTCACAGTGTTTGGGAGCAGATGGAGTGTCAATTTGGGTAGAACTTGTCCTGTTTGTGGTAGTGGAGAGGATGTGAATCACTTGTTCTTCTCGTGTTCAATGGTCGGATCGATATAAGGGATGGCGGAGACCCTTGGATGGATGCGAGTTGCTCAGGTGCCTACTGGACAATCTTCAAATCTGAGAGTGATGATGGTGATAAGAAGGCATATAGAATATAACAAAACAGGAGTAAGTCACTGGTTGTTTTGTGTGCATTTTGGATTGAAAGATATTACGTGGGAAACTATGGTACGTAAAAACACATGCATCATGGATATCGTTGTATCTGTGGTAAGGAATGTAAATGGAAGGTATACCTTTGGCTTGGTTTATTGTTTTAATGAATTTCAAATGATCATCTTTTCAACAATAACAATAACAAAGCCTTTTTTCCCCACAATTAACTGGGGTCGGTTACATGGTTTCTTCGTCTCCATTCATAGATCTATCTCGGGTCAATCCCGAGCTTATATCCAA